>NW_019167904.1:1388556-1589100 GCF_002303985.1 Durio zibethinus
TATTTATTTTTATTTTTGTTTTACTTTTCTTTATTTTTTATTTTTATTTATTTATTTATTATTCTATTTTCTTTAAATAAAAATCAAAATTTCCAAAAAAAATATTTTTTAGGGAAAAGTTGAAAGTATCAATTTTCCTTAGAAATAAATTTTCAAAAAGGTTGAAAGGAATCAATTTTCCTTGAAAATCAAAGTTTCAAAAAAAATATTTTTGAGGAAAAGTTGAAAATATCAATTTTCCTTAAGAATAAATTTCCAAAAAATATTTTGGGGAAAAGTTGAAAGTATCAATTTTCCTTGAAAATCAAAGTTTCCAAAAAAAAAAATATTTTTGGGGAAAAAGTTAAAAGTATCAATTTTCCCTACACAAGAACAACCATCATTTCCTTCCTTTCTATTTTGATTTTGGTTTTGATTTTTCTTTAACTAATCCGACGACGGAGCCTCTGTAAGTGAAACAGTAGTTTTTCTTGCATTCTCTTGAGGTGAGGGAATTTCTCAATTTTTTGTTAAAAGTATTAGAGTCAATTGAGAATAATTTTCAATAATTAATTACTTGGTAAAATTTTAAGGCTTACTGGATAACATAAATTTAAGCTGGTACCATCATTTGATGGGCGTTGTGAGGGTGCTATAACCTTCCTCACACGTAACCGAACTCTCGAACCCTGTTCTGGTTAGCAAACCTGAACCTATTCTTTTAGGGTCCCTTAAGCTTAGGTGTTCCCTGAAAGGACAGATTCCTTAGGTGGCCAATCGCACCTAGATAAAAAAGATTGGTGGCGACTCCCTAAAGTAAATGTCTAGCGATAGATCCCCGGATCTAGACGTTATGACATCAGATAATCATTATTTTGTCCGAGTTGACCTCCCCTAGGTTCTGCCCTAAAACTCTCGGCCTCCTTAAAACTTTTACTAAAAGACATGGTTAAGAATATGTATCAAAAAAAGTAGAGAAAAACTTTAATGTTGGAAGAAAAGCTTTTGAGATAAAAAAATTCAGATTAAGCTGAAAGCGAAGAAAGAAAAAAGGTGGAAAATAAAAGCCCTAATAGTCTTTTATATATCTACGTTACAAATCAAATGAACAGCACAAATTGCACCATGTGTCAGATTGAAGAATGAAAGATGTCTTTTCATTCTCCTTCTTTAAATTTTCCCATTTAGATTACCTATCTCCTCATTTAATGCCATCATATCGATAAAATTAGATGAATCCCAGGTCAAACCAACCAAATTGAACAACTCTCTAAGGCAGACCGAATGTTTAGTTCATCATAAAGGTTCAAAGCAAAAACTCGAATCCAAACTCCTAAAATAAAACACAAGTCTCACGTCGACCAGACGAACCCCACGCTAATCTCGAACCATTCCGAATAATTATCACCTTTGTAACCTTCAAACCAATTGTGTAGTCAACCTAAGACATGCTTAAGATCAAACAACCACAAGGTCAAACCCCAACTTAAATCTAGTTGTCCCCAAATATCGATCCCCTTTTATGACATCAACTTTGAAGAATCAACTTTCACATCATTTCTTTTTACCTACCTACCCTAATCAAGTGCGTCAATCACACATTTAGCAATCTAATACTCAGACTGCTTGATAAAGAGACAGAGTATTAGAGGCATTTGGTGGTCAAAAGAGTATAGTGGTCTTTTTTCATATTATAAGCCTTCAATAGACAACTGGGAGTAATTTTGTCATTTGTATTAACCTGATATGTCAGGTCGTCTGATACATCAGTGCCACATCAGCTTAGCATTGTCCTTATTATCCCTCAATGGTCCCTCATTGTTTACCTATAAATATAAAGGTTCAGGCACCATTAAGATAAGTCTCAACTACTCCTATTTCTTCTTATTACTCTAATTCTGATTTTATCTGTTATGACTTATACATTGGAGTGTAAATGCAGGGAACACTTCCTGTCTTTGTATCAACCGTCCTTTTTTTTGTATTTCCAAAATATGACCCTGAGATCGGAGCTTAACACAAACAAGAAAGTAGGTGAAGTAGAAGGAAATGACAATAATGACCTGTAGCCAGAAAATGCGATCAGGGGCACTGAAGTTGTTATTTTGAGATGCTCTTCGAAGTTTGAGTCAATCAAGTTCCTAAAGCAATGAGGGAAGAAAGAAACGAAAGAGGTTTAGAATGAGGAAGTATGTGTAGGAAACTTTCAATGGAAGAGAAAACTCAAAATGTAAAGGCAGTCCTTTACATACTTGATCTTTCAATTATCTTATGTGAGAGGTTAAAATGGGATGACTTAATTGAAATAATTGATAGTTGATAGGATATTTTCATAAAGCTCAAGAAAAGCTCACTTGGATAATAGTTAGTTATATCTAATGATCCGAGACAAATGTAAATCATATTTAATAATCTCACAAATTAAATATCATATAATCAATTTTTGAAATGACTGCTTAATTAGATGTATATGATACTTTGGACAAGTCCTTTCTATACTTTGAACAAATCCTTTTTTTGATGAAGAGTGAGTCATTTTCTTGGAACTGGTGACGTGATTATCGAGATGTGCCTTATATGGATAACCCCAAGATATTATCAAGTTGACCGCTAACAATTGACTTAGACATAACAAATATATTATTACATTGACAAATAATACTGCCAAACGTTCTGTTTATCAACCGCCGCCTCTGTTTCCCGCCAAATTCATCTACCATTTTGTTCTTTAAAGAAGATGAAAGCAACCTAGAAACCCATTTCCAGCCCTGCTGGGTATTCTTCAATGAGTCCTCCAATCTCTCTGAAGTAGTTTTACTTGTATAAGAGAATTTTGGGTCTTTTTTTTCTTTGGCTTAAAATGAACTTTTTTTATTTGAATAATTGAAATGTTTGGATTTTTTTTAGAAACAACAAACTACTGCTTAAAAGTCTTTTGGCAATGAATCTTCAGCTGAAGAAGCAAGCAATTTTCTTGGGCAAAAAGTTTAAATGAGAAGCAATCTCAATCTAGCTACGAAAAAACCTTTCCATCACTGAATGTTAACATTGGTTCTAGTTCCATAGTAGGAACTTTAATCAAAGGAGAACTAGGATTGGTTCAGGATTGGGGCTGAGACAAGAAACTGTTAATTCATCTGAACTTGCAAATAATGAAGGCCTGCAGGAAAAACGTTCTTTGTTTAGTAATATTGACGGCCAAAGTAGCGAATCCAACAATCGAGTAGGTACCAGAATTCTGATTGTTCTGAGGGTAATTAAAGGAGAACTAGGATTGACCCTGGATTGGAGCCGAGGCGTGAGACTGATAATTCATCTGAACTTGAGGGAACTGCAATTATTGCAAGCCTGCAGGAAGAACATTCTTTGTCATTTTGGAAAGAAGAAGATTCATATTATTTATGTCCGAAAATCTCCTTCGGGCCGAAGCAAATCCAAGAATGTAATTGGTACCAAGAATTCTGATTGTTCTGAGTGTTTGCCTAGGTTGAAAGGTTCAACATCTACCTGCCTAGAAGTAGAGGTTTCAAAACACAAGAAATCCTAAGGCCTGGAATGGTTTTGTTGAAACACTATATCTCCCTCCGTGATCAGGTTTGTCCTTAAGGCTTAGCTTTAATTCAAATAGCTTTCTCACTGTATTGTTATCTTTTATTTGTTTGTTTACTCATTTTTCAGATCAATATAGTCAATCCTTGTCAAACACTTGGTGAAGGCTCGGGGGGATTTTATAAGCCCGGCAACAAAGATGGAGCAGAACTTACTGTCTTCATATGATGTGTCTTGGTCTGAACTGGGATCCTCAGTCAAGAAAATATAACAAGCGACATCCAATTGATGATTGCGAGCCATCCAATATTCCACATGAATTTCGTCGTCTGGTTCAACGAGCAATCCAAGATCCACATCGCCTTATCAAGAAGGATTCCCATAGAGTCAATCCAGAAGATGAACTTCCTTCAATGTCTCCAAACAGATGAATTCTAAACTTCTATACTAGATACGGGCGACTTGGTTTCTATCAGGGCTGTTCTTATTTATCATTTCTTTTACTTTCTACTTAAGCATTCTTAGTTACAAAAACGTACTCACCGTTGAACATCAAAGATTTGTGAAAGTTTTACAATAAAAATAAGCTTCACCATGGAGGATCGAGATGGAAGCAGAGAAAGTCTCCATAAAGGATTACCAGTTATCTCTTTCTCTATTGGTGATTCCACTGAATTCCTAATTGCCATATAGAATAGGAGAAATCTGTATTTTGAAGCTTCCTTTGGTTAGAAATGTGTAATACAGAAGCAATATTTATAGAAAGGTCAGTTGTTTCCAAATTTTCAATCGTTTGGTTCTGTAATTCTTTGCTGTTTCTGCCTGAGTACCTGTTCTTTTTCTGCTTGCTTGTGGAAGGCACTTTGCTTCTTATACCAGCATGTGCCATGTATGGTTGAAAGGATAAATACCGACAACATCGATCAGTTCTTTAATTAATTGATGAAACTTCATTGACTTATTACACGTGTGCCACACGATTGGCAACATGAAACATGTCAAAACAAAATAACCTATCAAAAACTTTATAATATTCATGCCTCGCAGTGAAATGCATCATTGGCTCGTAACAAGATTAAGATGCCCTGTTATCACAATATGTGGTGATTGTCTGGCAAGTCGGTTCCCATCCTTTTGCTTATCAGATCATCATCGTATTAGATTTTTAATACATCTTTCTTTTGAGAAAATATGAATTATTTACATCTTATTGATTTGCGAATATGTTGTTCAAACTTCATAATCAGCTTTAAGGGTGATCTTATTTTCAAATTTTCAGGCTAACTTCTTATTTTTCAATGCAAATCAGTCGCATTTACTTACATATGAGTCTCATTTGTCCACTCACATTGTGAATGATATTTACTTTGAGAATGTCAAAATATGCATGAAACAGTATAATTCTTATAAGTGACAGAAAAAACTCCAAAACCCGAATGAGAAAACAGGTTGCACAAACTCAAAATTTAAAAGTCAAAGCTTAAACTTGAAATGATATAAATTTAAAAGAATCCAAATCTTGCATGCTCTCAACCCAAGATGGATTTAAACCCAGAAAACTTTGAACCCCAAATGATCTCATCAACCCTATATTAACCCGATAAAAAGCCCATAATAACCAGAACTTAATGTTAAAAATGCAAAATAAAATTATCAATTTTATTCTAACTTAAATTTAAACCCAATTAAACTTGAAATGACTTGGAAACAATTCAAACTTTAAAAGACAAATCCAAAAACAACTCAAAACTTGACGTGGACCAAAACGAGCTCAAACCATGATGTGACTCGAACTCAAAATCTAATTGACCCTCCGGTTGCTGCCTCAAGTGATCCTCCACATATCCTAAAAATAAAGAGTTAAAGTCTTCCACCTTTTGGTTTAGTGATTACGGAGGTCTTATGAAGATATAAAGATCCTGATTTTGAGTCAAGATTTCCTTCCATTTTTCTCTTATAAGAGTTATACCCTTCCTCGAATTTTAAAAAAAATGAAGAATTGCAAACCCAAAGAAAATGGGGCATAACACATCGATAATCCCTAACAAGAGTATGTTTGCTAAATCACCCCGTTAATGGTCGATTAGATCTTCCATTGTTGGAATAACATTAGGTGGTTGATATAATCATTTTCAAATCAATCACCATCCTTGCTGATCACTTTCCTATGGAGTTTTGCTTTTGTTATTGTACCATCTGTTTGAAAGGTTGTTTGTCTTTGCCCTCTAAATGGGATGCCAATAAAAAAAACCACTACTCCAAGTCTGAAATTTAATTAATTTATATAATATTTTAAAAAATAGTATTTAATACCTTACAAACAAACGATAATTTTTTTTTTTTTATTTTAAGATTGTGACTTTTTATGTAGAAAAAAATAGCATGCTATAAACTAGACAGGATAGAAGAAGAAAAAAATGTGGAAATCCTACACGGCAAAACATACAACGTTGGTGTCATCTAATGAACTTTGATGTTGAAAGCCATCTTTTGTCCAACAAAAACTTGGGTTTACATATGAACTTACACACGTCTCCTTAGGCCTTCCAACACACGTCTCCTTAGGCCTTCCAAACGTCATCATTATGGCCTAAATTCTAAACAATTATCCATCAATATTATAGCCTTTGTGGCTGAAAACGATTATCACAACGTTAAAAAAATTATTTTATGTTTACTTTGCTCTTGGAGATGATTCGTTATTGATTCACAAGCAATTTATTGCTGAAATATGATTAAATTGGCATAAGCCGACTTCACTAAAACGCATATTCATTTTTTTTAAGGAGATTTGAAATATTTTCTTTAGACAGAAATCATATGCCCTTCATAGGCATTAACTTCTTTATTTTTTCTAAAAGAAACTATGTACTAATCATTTAATTAAATATTTATGCAAATATATAATCGAATCAAGTTAAATCGATCCATTATCATATTCAAACTCAGTTCAATTTTAAAACTCCAAGATTGGCTCCAACTTGATCGAGTTTCATTTTTTATACTCAAGCTTGATTTGTAATATATTCGAGTTATTTAAGTTTGTCTTAATATATTAGGTAAAATTATAAATCTACATAAAGTAATATATTTTTATCATTTACTAGTTTTTAGCACGTTCGTGACTCATATGTAATTCTTATCTTTAAAAATTTATTTCAATAAATAATTTTTTTGATATTATGATAATAATGATAAATACTAATAGTTTAATTTTGATTTTGGTATACTATAAGTAAATTTTGAAAATTTTTTATATAATTTTGATTTTGATAATCTTTGATAAAATTTTGGTAACCTTCAATATATTTTGGTAACTTATGATATAATTTTGGTAACTATTGATACAATTTTAATAATTTTTTATAAAATTTTAATAACCTCTTGATGTAATTTTAATAAATTTTTGATAACTTATAATATACTTTTGATAATTATCAATAAAATTAGTGTCATCATATATTTAATAATGGATTCCTGTAAGAAGGCAAGGGTTCAGTTCTAATGTAAAATAATTTTCATTTTATATAATAGCATTATCTTTTCATTCAAATTTAGAATTTTTTCACTAAATTTTTTTATTGAATAAGTTTAAGGTAGGTTTATTCTAGACTCTCAAGATAAAATTTTTAGCTCCATTTCTACTAGTAACCAATATTCAATTCTCGATAACTTCAAGTTTTAAAAAAATTATCAATGATTGACAGTTTAGTTATCATTAATTTATTATTATGTTATCAGTGATTTACTATTAAGTTATCAATGATATATTACTAAATTATCATAATTTACTACTAAATTACAATTAATTTATTACTAATTTATAAATAATTTACTACTAAATTATGACTGATTTACTATTAAATTGTTAATGATTTACTACTAAATTACTAATGATTTATTATAAAGTCATAACTAATTTATTATTAATTTATCGGTAATTTATTACAAAGTTATCAATGATTAACTAATTTGCTACTAAATTATCATTTATTTATCACTAAATTATTAGTGATTTATTACTAAGTTATTAATAATTTACATCTAAATTATCAATGATTTACTATTATATTATTATGCATTTATTACTATATTATCATTGATTTACTAAATAGCTTTTAGTTATTTACAACAAAATCATCACAAATTTACTACAAAATTAGCCATAATTCATTATCAAGTTATCATTGATTTATATTAAATTATCCATGATTTACTCTTAAATTATCATTAATTAACTATTAAGTTATTGATGATTAACTATTATTAAGTTATGTTGATTTACTTTTAAGTTTATAATGATTAATTACTAAACTATCATTTATTGACTATTAAGTTATTTACGATTTACTACTAAATTTATTAATTAATTAATTACTATTAAATTATAATTGATTTACTATTAAATTATAACTAATTTACTATTAAGTTATTATCGATTTATTACTAAGTTATCAATTGTTAACTACTAAATTATCACTTATTTTTTTACTAACCTATCATTAATTTACTAATATGTTGTTATATATTTACAACTATGAAACATGAAATTTAAAAATCCATTAATAATATATGAGATAATTTTTTTAACATAATAACATTATTGTTTTATTCAAGTTTATAATTTTTTCACTAGTTTTTTATTAAATATATTCATGATATAGGTTTATCCTAATTCCTAAAATAAAAGTTTTGACTTCTTTTCTGTTAGTACTCAGGGTTCAATCCTTGGCAACTTTAAGTATAATAAGCATTATCAATAATTGACAATTAAGTTATTAATTATTCACTACTAAGCTATCAATGATGTATTACTAATTTATGAATAATTTGCTACTAATTTATGAATGATTTGCCATTATATTATGAATGATTTACAAATCATTGTTAGTGATTTACTACTAAATTATTGATAATTTATTACAAAATTATTACTAATTTAAAATTAAATTATCTATAATTCACTACCAAGTTATAACTATTTTATATTAAATTATACATAATTTACTATTAAGTTATCAATGATTAACTATTATGTTATCAATTATTTACTACTAGTTATATTGATTTACTCTTAAGTTTTAAATGAATAACTACTAAATTATCAATTATTTACTACTAATTTATAATTGATTTCTACTAAATTATTTATTATTTACTACTATCAATTAATTAATATAAAATTGAAACTGATTTACTATTAAATTATCACTAATTTACTATTAAATTATCAGTGATTTATTAGTAAGTTATCAATAATTAACTATTAAGTTATCACTCATTTTTTGCTAAGTTATCCTTAATTTAGTATTATGTTGTTATGCATTTATAATTATATTATAATTGATTTACCATTAAAGTAATGCATTTATTATTGTATTATTACAAATTTATTAAAAAGTTATCAACTAGTAACTATTAAATTATTATTCACTTACTATTAAGTTATAATTAATTTATTATTAAATTATCTATTATTACTACTAAGTTATACTGATTATATTTATGTTTTTAATGATTAATTATTAAGTTATTAATTATCCACTTAACTATTAAATTATTAATTATCCATTACTATGTTATCATTGATTTATATATATCCAAAAAGAAAATGATCACAATATATGCTAGATGATGTGATTCTCCATAAAAATTTTCTTCTACTAAACAAAAAAAATTGTATGTTTTTTATTATTGCTTTATTGTTATTACCATATTCAAAATGATTTTTTAATATTTTGATGCCAATTAACTTCTCCATTTTGGAAAGAATACAAAATATTATAAAGGATCATAACAATTCAAATAATGTTTAACTCTATATTATTGTTTTGAATGAGTATGAACTATAATATCTCTTTTAAATGAAATGTTTGAATTGTTTTCCTCAACCTATATAACAACAACTTGATCAATAAATTAACGATTATAAACTCGTTAATCTAGATTAACGTTTCTACAATATAAATTTCAAAATCCTCAAAAGGAGATATATTCTTTAATCTCTATAAGACTTAAACATAAGCATTTTCTTTTAGAATTATTATTAGCATCTCCATCACTTTTGCACTAAATTTTTCATTGTGTTGTGTTCTCATTCTATTTTAAAATTTATTACCTATGTCATAAAAGTATAGCTAAAATAATATAGATTAATCAATTCAAACTTAAAATAATTCAAAACTCAGATTAAGTATAGATAAATTTTTTACTCATTTTAAATTTTAATTTAATTAAAAATAATATAATACACATAATTATAAAAATGAACTAACTTGACTTGATTTCAATTGATTTTAAAAGTCAATAAACTAAGTAATTATTTAAACCCGAAATGATTGAATATAATCATAATCCAAATTAAAATAGTAACCTAATTAAAATCTAATATTTCTTATTTATCTTTCGTAACAATTTAAAAGTTTTTTATTTAAGAATTTTTCCCTTTCTCTTCAATATCTTATTTTTATTGTCTTTATGGTTGAATTAGTTAATTAATTTTAAAAGTATTTTTAAAATGAAATTACAATTATAAGTAATTGAATATTTTTTATTTGAATTTAAGACTATTTAAATCCAAATTTTTAAATAAAGAGAAACATACACCAAGCCAAATTTACTTAGTTGTATAAGTAAATAATTGAGTACACTATAAATAAAAGTAGATAATAAAATTTAACTCAACCTAATTGGTCACTGATCATTATTCTAAAATCCAACTCGAAATAATAAAAAGTTAAAATTCAAAATAATTGAAATACTAAATACACAATTAAATAAAAGATTTATCAAATAAACTTTGCTAATAAATGTCTTTAAATCACTTTTAAGTTTAGTTAAATTATAATTTATAATAATATTTTTCTATTAAATGTAATAGTGATAATTAATTCGATAAATTTCAATTCCTTTTAACAAATATTACCTTATATAACACCTTAAAATTTTTTATACAACTGTAAATATTCTTAAACTGATATAAAACAGAAAATGAAGGAGTATACAATGTTTTTCTAAATAAAAAAGTTACATATTAATCTTAAAGAAATTTGAAACTACTACATTTGTATAATTTTCATTGAATATCATATAACACTAACTTTTTTGTTATACGGAAAAGATGCAGTTATACATAACTAATCAATCTTTCATCTAATTTTTTTGCTTAGGATAATCTTTCATTCATGCTTGTATCAATTGCATATAATTGTATGTTTTATCAATTGAAAGCTTAATTTTTCCTTTATTTAAAAAATTTTATTATACATAAAGTATTATTATATAAAAATATTAAAATATATATTTTTAAAAATAAAATAAAATAAAATCCCAACTTTGGTACTTATCATGTTTTATTAAGAAAATTTCAATTCTAAGAATAACAAACTTGTTATGTAATACCTATATAATTTATACTAATTTCATTTTCAATATTAACAATATAAATTTTCATGAATTAATATAATTTTAGTATAAACGCATTTAAAAGATAGTTCCAATGAATTTGGTCACACCTTAAAAAAATTCACCAAAAACAATTAATTTTACTTAACTTGATAATTTTTTATTTAAAATAATTAATGTTAGATCATTCAACCACCTGGATGACAAAAAAGTGAGCAATTTAAGATAATTAAGAAATATTAAATAATCTTAAGATATAAATTAATTATATATAAACAATTTAAGATAAAAGTTGAGAGAAAATTAAAACAATTATTGTTTCAATCAAGGTGAACAATTTTTATAGCAAATTAATAATACCTAATCTTGAGCTACTAGTAGCTCCACCATCTCTTAAATTATCTAATTCTATAAGTGAAAAATCAAATTAAAGTCATAAATCACATAATGCTAATTGCTGGTGAAGGAGGTGCAATTAATTTTATGTTAGTTTTTTTTCATGAGAATAACAATTATAAATTTCTAAAGAAAAAAATACAAAAGATAATTTAATTATTGGGATTAAAAAGATTTAATTATGTTATCAATATTTAAATGATAAACTCCTAAAGCATATAAATAATAAAATCATAATCTTACATATGTAGTTAATATATCAAAACAAAAAATTGAAAGGCCAAAAATTAAAAAAAATTGCTTAAATTATTTAATTATGATTATTTTTAATGAATTTATTTATCAACATAAATTGCATATTCAATAGCTTTTGCAATAACTAAAGCAACAAATTTCACGTAATTGTTTTTAGTCTTATCTACATTAAACTTTTATATCGTTTTATTTGTATTTTCATTTAATGTGAAAAATCATTTTACTTATAAAAAAGGAATTTAATAATAAAAATAAAATCATTTAAATTTAAATTTAAATTTATACAAAATTACTAATTGTATTTTAATCAATCACTTTAAATAATTTTGGAATTAAAAGTTAAGGGTTTAATTAATCACTTTTAGCACTTCTTTAATTTAATTATAAAAAAAATTTAATAATAAAAATTTCATTTAAATTAAAATTTATAAAAAAATTTACTAAAGATATTTTAATCAATCACTTTTAATACTTTCAAAATTAAAATTTTAAAATTTTAAATGATTTAATTTCTCGTAAACTCTATTTTTAATTCTTATTGATTTAAATTAAACTTAAATAAATTAATAAAAGTTATATATTTAAGGATAAATTTGTTAATTTAAAAATTTATAGAAGTATTTAAGTCGATTATTATTAATATTTTTTATATTCACACTTTCATACATAGATAATTTATATATACATATTAAAATATATATATATATAAATAAATACTCGATAAAAATCACGAGTCTCTCAAATTAAGTATTAAATTATTTAAACTCGACTCCACTCATTATTTGAATAATTCAATCTCAATCTCTTTCGTTCTATAATAAATAAATCAAGCTCGAATATTCACTAAATCAAATGAGTAACTCACAAATAGCATGACTCGTTCACACCCTACATAAGTGCACTAAAAAGTATATTCTTTGCTATTGCTTTCAGCTTGGATAAGATTAAAATGTTTGATGTATAAAATATTTTAGAGGGAACATTATTATAAAACGACAGAAGTATCTAAGCAAATGATGGATTAGGTACATTATCCTTTAACGATTAATTCCCCATCTATCCCGAGTTTTGGACCAGATACATTAGCTAGAGACCTTGATTTCTGAATTTAGATTTGCTTTTGGGGTAAAGGGAATGGCCATTATCTTGAATAAAGGATAAGGTCTTGTTGCCCTTTGATAAGACTAAAAGAGAGGTTCTAAATTAGATTTGAGTTTCAAGTCGCACTATTATAAATTTTCTCCCGATTTCATCGTAGTTTTTTAATTTATTTGCTTAGTTATTTATGAGTTTTACATTTAATAAAAAGAAGCGATCGCAATCAAAAAATAAAAAAAAATAAACCGTAAATATTAAAATTTAAAATTATTAGATGTCAATAATTATATAAATTAATTAAATAACTTAAATTTCGGTTTATGCGATAAGTAACATTGCCTTCACTAATCTTAGACATGACACAAAATTTTCTGTCGGAGACACCAATTCGGTGCAGTTTGACTGATTTGCAAAGACTGTAATTTCTGAATTTAGATTTCTTTGTGGGGTAAAAGGGAATTACCCGGAAACTTAAATATGCATAAGATTAACATTAGGTTCTTCCTTAACCTAAAATTTGAACCAGGTTCATTAACTGATGTCTTAATTTTAATTTAGTATTGTTAATGGGTTAAAGGGAGCATAACCACATTTTTATTTTTTTAATTTCGATCCTCTAATCTTAGAGATACCATATAATTTCTGGTGATGATCAATAATTTGGTGTAGTTAATTTGATCTTTTAAACTAAGCGAAATATTCTAATTTTGAAAAATTATAGTTTGAGAAATTTATAAAAAAAAAAAAAAGAAAACCAATTTTTTCTCTCAAATTTCAATGTCACTGACAATTCGAACTCAGTATCATGTTTACAGTTTATACTATTTTTTGAGAACCTCTACGTTAATGCCAAACTCACCGTATGCTTAAGGCTGCATTTGGAACTAAATGGAACTGCGTTTATTATGAAAATTCGTGTCAATCGTACTGTACAGTGTAAAAATATACATTTGGTAACATGAACGCACGGTACAAATGGATTCTCACCGTGCTGAATCTCAAAAATATAACTGGTGCTTTGTGCTCCAGTGAGAAAACTCACCTCTACCAATTCCTATCTTTCCAAATAAGCACCTTGTTTCATTTTTATTTTCTTTTGCTTTTACTCCTGACGGCATAAATGTATAGTTAATTATTGTCTTTTTTTTTTTTAACTTTGATTTTTTATTTAAAAATTTTTAATATTCCTTCCCATTTCCATTTTTTTTTCAAATTTTATAATTTTTTTATAATAAATATAATTATTATTTTAATGTGAAAAATAATTATTGTCTTCTAAATTATTATCAATTTGTGTAAATATATTATTAATTTTTAAAAAATAATTTTTTATTATTATCAATTTTATTAATTTCTAAAATTTAATAACAAAATTATTATTTGAAATAAAAATAATTTTAGTAATTTTAATTATTTATTAATTTTATAAATATCAAATTATAATTTAAATTTTATTATATATAAATTTCAATCTAATATTCTTAATTATCATTTTTATTTTCAATACATTTCATCTCACTACTATTGCTACTTTTGTATTTAAACACACATTTCACTATTGATTTTAATTTCACTGTTATTATATTTAATCTTATCACTACAATAATTAATCTCACATCCATCATTATTTTCAATTTCACCAAAGCTAATTTCATCACCTATCCAAATGAACCTTAATAAAGACTTCATGTTAAAAACAACAACGATAGCTTAACTTGTGAGGTAAAATAAGTAAATAAAATTAAACTTGTTAATGGGTTGGATCAAATTAAATCTGGTTAATTTTTGAAATCCTTTGACTATGGTCTAGTTTGGCCTATCAACTCAAACATATTTGATTATTTATTAAAAATACTGAATATTAAAAAATTACTTTTATATTAATATTTTATATATTTTTAAATTTAATTTAAATATTTTATTTATTTATTAAATAATAATTCAATTTGAATTGGTTTGAATTTCAAAACTCATATTCAAGACTAACGGTATATAAATCTATACGTAATAAAAAAAAAGTGAATCCAATCAATAAACCTAGCTATCTCAAAAATAAATGTTTTTTAATTCGAATCTTACTAATGACCTTTCACTTATATTACTTAATGCATGACTTATGCAAAACACAATATTTTTTATCCTACTCGGAATGATTGATTAGCAACTTAACTATCAAGAATTTCGTTTTAAAAAATTGTTATTGTCACAAATGCATAAACTATTTTCTTTTTCGTGTCTTGCTTAGGTGTGGGGATAACAAAGAGCAATTATTGACTTATATTATATGTCACAATTAATTTGACTAATCGCATTTCCTCATTCTACATAGCTTTTCTCATGGTTATTTTGGCAATTAAATATAAAAATAAATTAATATCATGAACAATCTTTAAATTATTGAAATATTTAATATAATATTTAAATTTTAAAAATCTCTAATATAATATTGAATTATAAATTTTTTAAATAATATGATATTTAGGTATTATTTATCTGTCATGTATTATTATTTGAAGTTAATTAAAAATTAATATCATTTTAATTAATAAATTTATATTTCAAATATCATATTGAACATTTAATTATACTTTAAAAATCGTTAATAATATTAGCTTTATAAAAATAAACTTAAACCGGTAAAATATAGCAACATTGATTAACCATTAATTAATGAAATTAACTTTGTTGGAATAGTGTTTATATATATATATATATATATAGATATATATTCATTAGCTGGTTTTGAAAATAGAATATTTGACATTAATTGCATTAGTGAATTATAATTGATTGATAATTGTCAATATTTTATAGTATTTTGAATCTTTCCCTGAGACCCCTTCTCAACAAAGAATATATGATCATATTTTTATTTGATACCTTCTCGATAATGAATTATCATCATTTTTATTTCTATTCTATGATTGATTATCTCACTTGAACTCAAAAATTGAAACGAAATTCAAGTTAACTAATAATTTTTAATTTGAAATCATATTTATGATTAATAGTTTTTCTAATAAATACTTCAAAGTGAAAAATAAAATAAAATAAAATATAAATAAATAAAATTCATAGTGTCGCAGTCATCTCATAAAACACTCTATTTTAGCAAGCTGCAGAAAATATTTAAGTCACAGTTTTCACTAGGGTTATAAATAAATCAAATATGAATAAATGAACATATATTTGTCATTTTTATTCATTTATTTTTAGAGGTATTCATATTCAATTCGTATTCGGTTTATTTAAATAGTAAATTATTTGTATTCGATTTGTGCTAAATTCAATTAAGTTAAATGAGCTCGTTCATGAGCATTAAATGAGAATATTCATTTAAATTATATAAATATATATACATATATCTATTTATTCGTATTCGATAAATAATAAATTATTTGTATTCGATTTGTACTGAATTCAATTAAGTTAAATAAGCTCATTTATGAGCATTAAATGAGAATATTCATTTAAATTATATAAATATATATACATATATCTATTTATTCGTATTCGATAAATAATAAATTATTTGTATTCGATTTGTACTGAATTCAATTAAGTTAAATAAGCTCATTTATGAGCATTAAATGAGCATGTTCATTAACATATATAAACGAACATATTTATAAACAATAAACAAATCATTACCAAATAAATTCAAACAAATAAATTATAAATGAACATAAACGAACCTAAACAAATATAAACAAACCTTAAAATAGAATTAAGATAAACGATAAAAATATAATTTTATTAATATTATTATAAACAAACAATAAACGAACAATAAATGAATAATAAACGATAAACAAACTTTAAATAAGTTTGTTTATGAATATAAATGAACTTAACAAACCTCTATTCGTATTCAATTCATTTAATAAATGAATATAAAAATATTATTCAAAATCTGTTAAACTTAATAAACGAATATAAGCGAACAAAAACCAAACATATTTACGAACAATTCATCGAAAACTCTGTTCATTTACATCCCTAATTTCCACATGAAACTTGAATTGCTTATTCCTTGTGTTTACTCTACTAGATAAATCTAAATGCTTAAAACATTTTTCTTCCGTAAATACAGATTTTAAACCTAAAATACAATAAATAGTTTACAAACAAATTTATATTTTTCTTACATATTTGGTTGATTATTAAAATAATATACCTAAAAAATTAATTGAATTTGAACTCAAAACTTAAGTCAAATAATTTATATAATCATTTTTAATAAGTGATATCCAATAAATTTAAAGTTTAAATATCAATATTTATAATTTTTTATCTTCAAATTATAATTATTTTTATAAAAATATTAATTGAATTCATTTAAAACTTATAAGTATAAATTGGAGGCCACATGCAAAGAAAAAAATGATAAATCTTAAATAAAGTTTACTTAAGCATTTTTTTTCTATATTTGAATTCGGCTTAATTTTTAAGTAAGATATACTATATTTACATAAAGTCAAATGCCCTAATACCTTGTCTAATAATTTATAAATTATAGTGAAATTTTTAATATAATAATTAAATTTTAAAAATTTTTAATTTGATATTTGAACAATAAATTATTAACTTATATAATATTTGAAGAGTTATTTGTCTTTCACGTATTATTATTTGAAATTAAACATATATAAGTATCATATTAATTAATAAATTTATAATTTAGTTATCATGTTAAAAATTTTAAAGTCAAGATATCATATTAAATATTTTATTATAATTTTAAAGTTATTTATGATATTAATTCAATTTAAAACTACAGAAATAATAAAATAATAATTTATATAAAATATATTAAAATCTTAACTAATAGGGTTATTGATTGTTGAAAGGTGGAAATTTTGTTTTTTTTTTTTAAGGGTAAAAATTTTATAAACTTTCCATGCTCATTTTTTGGTAAAAACAGTAGGGCACTTATCAAGTTGTCATTTATGAAATACTAATAAATTTCCAAAAATTATGAGACCCTGAAAATCAGATATGTCGTGGCACTGTTTCATTGGACAGCTAATTATAGGCTGGGCAAGAAGTCAAAAGTGTAATTTAAAGACGAAGAGGGGCATTTTTAACCTCTTCCTCAGCCGAAAGATACCAATAACTCAAGAACACGTCAACAAGGAGTTCCTTGCCTATATAAATTTTCCTTTCTCAGTCCTTTCTTCCAAACGCCACCTCCTCTGTCTCTCCTTTAACATTGCCTCTTTCCTTACAGCATTAAATACTCCAAACACAGTCCCACGTTTTCGGAACTGTTTTTAGCTTAACGGCGGAGATGAAGATGCAGAGATTTATTCCTGTGAGCAGTGTCTTGTTGGAAACTAAATATTCTCTGCGATGGTGGCAACGACAAAACCGCTGCTTCTCTCAGGTGGCTCGAAACGAGGTTGCTGACAACGGTGGCGTTGTTGTTCCAAAAATGCCCCCATTTGATTACTCTCCGCCTCCTTACACCGGTCCCTCCGCCTTTGAGATCCTCTCCAAACGCAAGGAGTATCTTAGCCCCTCCATGTTTTACTTTTACAACAATCCCGTGAGTTTTTATTCTTTGTAACACGCTATCCATGGAGTTCTGAGATACACAACCAAAAATCAAATATATTTTTTTTATTTTTAAGATTCAAAAAAGCAACGTTTACAACGTGTTTTTTTCATGCAACTCATGTATTTTAATTTGAAGCGTTATTAACAATCTATTTTATATATTATTTTTTATTATAATTAAAAATAATGAATATTATGGTTTTTTTTTTTTCAGCTGAATTTAGTGGACGGGAAGATGCAGTATTTGTACGATGACAAGGGGCGAAGATACCTGGATGCATTTGGAGGGATTGCTACGGTGAGTTGCGGCCATTGTCATCCTGAAGTGGTCGACGCAATCGTCAACCAAACCAAGCGCTTGCAACACTCCACTGTCCTCTACCTCAACCATACCATCACTGATTTCGCTGAGGCCATTGCCAACAAGTTGCCCGGCAATCTCAAGGTCATTGCTCCACTCATTTAACTATCACATCATCAATGGTTTCCATGGCTTTCTCGTTGTATTTCGAATATACCCTTGTTTTTGCTTTGAACATGAATCAATATACAAGTGAAAATAGGAATACCCCATCGTTTCTTTTTTCATTATTCATCAATTATAGTTGATAGATTTGCTTGCAAGTTGGATTTTTCAGTTTCGTGTGTTCTTTTTGCATCTTAAATTTGCGTTTCTATATTTGTGGCTGTGTAGGTGGTATTCTTTACAAATTCAGGGACAGAAGCGAACGAGTTGGCAATGATGATGGCAAGATTATATACTGGATGCCATGACATAATATCACTGAGGAATGCGTATCATGGGAATGCAGCGGGGACCATGGGAGTCACTGGCCAAAGTAACTGGAAGTTCAATGTTATACAGGTATATGATGCACATTTTTATTTTATATTCCTGAAATTTGATGCTGTTTTTTGTTCCTTGGATATCATTTCAGTGTTGACCCAGATATCAATGTGTGATTAAAATAGTTGAAAATGAAATAACATAACTATCTACCGAAAAAAAAAAGAAGAAATAACAAAAGTAGGTGGTGGTTAGGACCTTTTGATGTTGATATATTGTTTAATTGAAATTTACTTCCAACGTTTACTTACCATAGAAAACTTTGTCCATTATTGGTATCATGTTTTGAGGAGATCATTTATCAGAGTGCCTAAAATGCTAAATATATGCAATTTTAATCTTTTGAATGGAAAGTAAAGACAAACTTTTTTTGTTTAAATTTTAATGTATTTATAGAGTGTAATGGAGAAACTGAATTCATTGAAGATAATATCTCAATTGTGGAAAACTATCTGCATTCTATTTAAACTTTTCGGCAAACTTGTGAATAGATTTACCCCAAAGTTGCATGGGTCAAAAAAATTTTTTAATGCATCACATGATGTTAGTTCTTTTTATCACATGGACCACTTTTTGTTATCTTGTACAGTATCAGGTCCATAATTTTGACAAGGAGTAGCTAGCGAACCATGCGTATGATTTCAGTTACAACAAATGCTGATATAAAGACAAAAATTCACCTCCATATCTCTCTCATTTCTAAAATTCAATCATTCCCATATCTGATAATAGCTAATGAATCATTCATTAGAAAAGAGGTTTCTGTTATCTTTGGTACACATATATGTTCATGCGTTTCGGTGATATGCAAAGTACATAGAATTAAAATCAAGTCAACCTAATTCTCGCAGCATGCCCAAACTAGTCCTTGTAGATTTTCAATGCCTATAACCAGATGTTATTGCAACCATATGCCCTATTCAATCTGATGGATAAACCATACATTGGGCTTATGTGCTTGTCATATATTTTAGAAACATGATATGTTAGAGTTCCTTTTATCATTTGAAATATACAAAGTTTTGGTATTATAAAATTAAACTTAATATGTCTACATAAGTATAGCTAACTCATAAGTATGTTCATCAGAGTGGAGTTCATCATGCCTTAAACCCGGATCCATACCGAGGTGTCTTTGGTTCTGAAGGAGAGAAGTATGCCAACGATGTCCAAGAACTTATCCAGTTTGGAACTTCTGGCAACATTGCTGGTTTCATTTCTGAAGCTATACAGGTAGTCACCAATATTCACCATCGCCCTCAATTTTGACTTCCTGCTATCAATTTTCCATGATTTCCGAGAGAAGACAACACTACCTAACATTCCTTCTATTTTTTCATTGACAGGGAGTTGCTGGAATTATAGAATTGGCCCCAGGTTACTTGCCTGTTGTTTATAACACCATAAAGAAAGCTGGAGGTCTTTGCATTGCTGATGAGGTCCAGGTTGGGTTTGCTCGCACAGGGAGCCATTTCTGGGGATTTGAAAATCAGGGCGTTGTTCCTGACATAGTGACAATGGCAAAGGTTAATTTTCTCTTTTTCTTGGTTATAAAAATGTACTAGCTACCTCCCTTTGCTCGATATGACAATTGTCTTATTGTGATGGTAGCTTTTTCCCAATCTTGGTTTCTTATTCTGGATTATGGCCGGAGATAGGAGAATCTCATGCCAACCGTTCTATTTGTTTTAAATTCATAAGCAGTGGCGGATAAACTAGTAGGCTAAACAAGTACATTGTTGAAAAGATACAAAGTCACATGCCTTGCTATTGTTAGCATTTTGTATAACAAATTGAATGATGATTGAGATAAAAATTAGAATAAGTCACCATTATCTATTTTCACTTCAACAGTTAAAGGTAATTGTATTAGTTTCATACAATACAGGTTAGCCTTGTCTTAGAAGCTGGCCTACATATAGCTATAGAGTGCATTGGAAATAACATACCTCCCCATTTACTTCTTCCGTGTTAACATGTTTCTTTAATTACATGGACAGGGCATTGGAAATGGCATCCCTCTGGGTGCTGTGGTAACCACCCCTGAGATTGCAGAGGTCTTGACCCGCAGAAGTTACTTCAATACCTTTGGTGGGGGTCCTGTATGTACTGCTGCAGGGTTAGCCGTCATGAATGTAATCGAAAAAGAAAAGCTTCAGGAGAATGCATTTGTTGTGGGGTCCTATTTGAAGGAGAGGCTAACTGCACTAAAAGATAAATATGATCGTAAGCTTATCCTTTCTCCTGTTTATTGAGCATTAGACATTCTCTTGCCCCTCCTTACTGAGAAAGAAAACCAACAGTAACTGGCATTGCTGACTGTACCATTTACGGAAATCTGCAGTTATTGGGGACGTGAGAGGAAGAGGATTGATGCTTGGAGTTGAATTTGTCACTGATCACAAGCTCAAGACTCCTGCAAAGCTTGAAACTCTTCATATAATGGACCAGATGAAAGGTTAGGAATCTTCCAATCCCCACAGGAATCCTGCCACGGATTATACTTGCTTCAAGTTACTAATAAACCGATTTTCTTATTGTAGATATTGGAGTGTTGGTTGGGAAAGGTGGATTTTATGGCAATTTATTTAGAATTACCCCTCCTCTCTGCTTTAACAAGGAAGATGCAGGTCAGTTGCTCCTCTTTGATGATTCTTATAGCAATTAGCTCCCTTGTGTTTGTAATGCATATGATTCCTGGTTGCAGATTTCCTTGTAGATGCGATGGATTACTCCATGTCAAAGATGTGAAGGCTCCAAATTCAAATGTGAATAAAGATATCTCTATGATCATTCACAAGTTGTTCTAATCAGTGCTGTAATCAGAACATCCCCTATTGTGAGTGAAAACTATCAATGCAGATACAGATTTCTTTCTTCAATAAGTTAAACAGACATTGCTATGGTTTTGAAAAGCCATGAGTCCACAACTGGTTGTCTCTTCAGTTGATGAGTCAACAACTGGTTGTCTCTTTGTTCAAACTCTCTTTAGTTGAACTAGTTGCAATAAGAGTAAAGTTTGGTGAGTTAATTTTCCCTTCTCTCCCTCCCGTTTACTTAAAGAAACGGTTTGAATTGCCCTCTCATAAACACTCTTTTTCGCACGCCACAAAAAATATTCAAGCCACGGTTTCCACGTGAAACTTGAGTTGCTTGTTCCATGTGTTTACTCAAGTAGACAAATGAGTTGCTTGTTAAATGCTCAACCATTTTCTTCGGCAAATACGGATCCTAAACCTAAAATACCATGAATAATTTACAAATAAATTTATATTTTTCTTACATATTTAGTTAATTATTAAAATAATGTACTTAAAAAATTAATTGAATTTAAATTTAAAACTTAAGTCAGTTTATTTATAGAATTACCTTTAATAAATAATATTTAATATTTTTTAAAATTTTAAATTTTAATATTTTAAATTTCTTTTTTATCTTTACATTATGATTTTTTTTATAAAAAAATTAATTGAGTTCCTTTAAAACTTAGTAGTTGTAAATTGGACGCCACACGCAAAGAAAAATGGTAAATCTTAAATAGAGTAAAAATACTTTGATAAATTTTTTTTCTAAATTTGAATTCAATTTTTTTAATTCTTAATTTACCATTAAACCTTCTTGCCTTATTATATACCTAACTGAAAAAGATATTATATATCTAAACTCTCGTAATCATAATCTTTAAGTGTCAATTTTAATGACATCTCAACTCATTCAATAAATAATCGATTGGATCTGACATTTTAAGTAAGATATACATGTATCTACCTCAAGTAAAATGCTTTAATACCTTATTTAGATTACTTATAATATTATCTAATAAAATTTTATATTTCTTTTCTATTGCTCTTCATTTAATATTCCAAAAAAGAAAGAAATCATATGCACATATAAAAAAAAAATCTAATGGTTTAAGGGTTGTTTGTTTTTGTTTCCATCTTTTATTTTTTGTTTTTATTTTAAGTTTTTTTTTAAATTAAAAATAAAAATATCTTTCATAGATTGTTTTTATTTTTTATTTTTGAAAACTAAAAAAAAAAATTAAAAAAAATTTTGAAAATTGACATTTTAAGTAAGATATACATGCATCTACCTCAAATCAAATGCTCTAATACCTTATTTAGATTACTTATAATATTATCTAATAACATTTTAAGTAAGATATACATGCATGTACCTCAAGTCAAATGCTCTAATACCTTATTTAGATTACTTATAATATTATCTAATAACATTTTAAGTAAGATATACATGCATGTACCTCAAGTAAAATGCTCTAATACCTTATTTAGATTACTTATAATATTATCTAATAAAATTTTATATTTCTTTTCTATTGCTCCTCATTTAATATTGCAAAAAAGAAAGAAATCATATGCACGAAATAAAAAAAAATCTAATGGTTTAGGGGTTGTTTGTTTTTGTTTCCATTTTTTGTTTTTTGTTTTTATTTTAAGTTTTTTTAAATTAAAATTAAAAATATGTTTCGTAGATTGTTTTTATTTTTTATTTTTGAAAACTGAGAACAAAATTTTGAAAAATTTTGAAAATTGTTAAAAGCACAAAGATGATGTTTTCAATTTTTTGAAAATAATTTGATTCTGTTACCTCATGAGTACTATTCACAAAAATTACAATCAAAACTGCTATGGTGATGCTGCAATTATTATATTAATAAAATAATATTTTTATTATATAAATAATATATTAATAAATAAATAATGCATTATATAATTAATATAATATATGATATTAATAATATATTATTTATTAATATATTATATTAGTATTTATATAATATTATTTATTAATATATTATTTATAAATAATATTATAAACATATAAATAAATAAATAATATTATATTAATAGATATTATTAGATAATATTATTATATTATTAATCAAAAATAGAGTCTAAAAACTTTAACCATTTTCTCTTACATATTTTTATTTTCACATTTTTAAATTTAATAAATTAAAAATAAAACAAAAATAAAACGAAACAAAATTTTTAAAAATATAAAACACACAATAATATCAAACAATCCCTAATAATCAAATCTTTCCCTAATCACATGGGTTATACTTTATTTTCATTTTACTCTCAATTTTTCTGTTTTTTTTTCCATTTAGACAATGGTAGTTTTATTTCCATGAATGGTATTTCTTTATCATGTACTTTTATATAATTCTACTATTTGGTTTTAATTTTATTAACAAATGAACGACAAACAATTTTAAGATTATTATTAAATTTATTAATCAAAATTATTTACAAATAACTATTTAATATATCATTGTGGTGGAGTTTTATACTCTATCAATAGAATTAGAGGATTAGCAACGGATAATACAGTAATACTTTATTTGTCCCATTTTCTCTCCCTATTTGAATTTCATATAATCAAAAGATTCTGTATTTTAATTTAAAATTAAAATTAAAATTTTTTCGTAAAATTGACGTACAAAGATTTTTAATGTTAAGAAATAAAAAAAAAATCTTGAAAAATTTTTTTGAAATATCAGAAGTAAGAGAATGTCAGCTCCTTTTAATATTCCGTACAAAATGACTTTAAAAAAATAATTTTTATAGTTTTATTTAGCAAAAATTTTATTGAATACAAATTGAAACAAAAAAATAATATTTTAATTTTACTTATAAAATTAAAAAGGGTTAGTATTATAAGTGAACTTTAAATTATAATGGAATTCTTAATATAATACTTAAATTTTAAAAATATTTAAATGATATTTAAATAATTAATTTATTAATTAATATAATATTTAAAAAATTATTTATTTTTAATATGTCATCATTTAAACCAATTACGTTTAAAGTTGATATCATATTAATTAATAAATTAATAATTTAAGTATCATATTAAAAATTTTAAAATTGAAGTACCATATTAAATATTTTATTATAATTTAAAAATTATTTATAATATTAATTTAATTTAAAACTACATAAATAATAAAATAATAATTTATATAAAATATATTAAAATCTTAACTAAGAAAGGAAGGTAAAAAATTGTTGAAAGGTGGAAATTTTGTTTATTTTTTAATGTAAAAAATTTATGAGCTTTCCATTTTCTATTTTTGGTAAAAACAGAGGACACTTGTCAAGTTGTCTAATAAATTTCCAAAAATTATGAGACCATGAAAATTAGATATGTCGTGGCACTGCTTCATTGGACAGCTAATTTTAATCCATCTAAGAAGTCAAAAGTGTAATTTTAAAGATAAAGAGGGGCAGTTTTAACCTCTTCCTCGACCCAAACAAACTAACAACTCAAGTACACGTCAACAAGGAGTCTCTTGCCTATATTAATTTTCCCTCCTCGGTCGTTTCTTCCAAACACCAACTCCTCTGTCTGCTTTAAAATTGCCTCTTTCCTTACAGCATTAAATCCTCCAAACACAGTCCTACATTTTCGGAACTGTTTTTTTTTTTTTTAGCTTAGCGGCGGAGATGAAGATGCAGAGATTTATTCCGGTGAGCAGTGTCTTGTTGGAAACTAAATATTCTCTGCGATGGTGGCAACGACAAAACCGCTGCTTCTCTCAGGTGACTCGAAACGAGGTTGATGACAAAGGTGGAGTTGTTGTTCCAAAAATGCCCCCCTTTGATTACTTTCCGCCTCCTTACACCGGTCCTCCCGCCGCTGACATCCTCGCCAAATACAAGGAGTATCTCAGGCCCTCCATGTTTTACTTTTACAGCTATCCTGTGAGTTTTTATTCTTTGTAACACTCGATCCATGGAGTTCTGAGATACACAACGAAAAATCAAATAAAATTAAAAAAAAAACTTTAATATGTGTTACTAAGAATCAAAAAAGTGATACTTTTGATTTTTACAACGTGTTTTTTTTTTTCATGCAAGTCATATTATTTTTATTGTAATTAAAAATAATGAATATTTGGGTTATTTTTTCCAGCTGAACGTAGTGGGTGGAAGGATGCAGTATTTGTTCGATGACAAGGGAAGAAGATACCTAGACGCATTTGGAGGGATTGCTACGGTAAGTTGCGGCCATTGTCATCCTGAAGTGGTCGACGCAATAGTCAACCAAACCAAGCGCTTGCAGCACTCCACTGTCCTCTACTTCAACCATACCATCACTGATTTCGCTGAGGCCATTGCCAACAAGTTGCCCGGCAATCTCAAGGTCATTACTCTGCTCGTTTAACTATCACATCATCAATGGTTTCCATGGCTCTTTTGTTGTATTACGAATATACCCTTGTTTTTGCTTTGAACATTAATCAACATACAAGTGAAAATATGAATACCTCATTGTTTCTTTTTTCATTATTCATCAATTATAGTTGATAGATTTGCTTGCAAGTTGGATTTTTCAGTTTTGTTTGTTCTTTTTTGCATCTTAAATTTGGGTTTCTGTTTTTGTGGCTGTGCAGGTGGTGTTCTTTACAAATTCAGGGACAGAAGCGAACGAGTTGGCGCTGATGATGGCAAGATTATATACTGGATGCCATGACATAATATCATTGAGGAACGCGTATCACGGGAATGCAGCAGGGACCATGGGAGTCACTGGCCAAAGTAACTGGAAGTTCAATGTTATACAGGTATGATGCACATTTTTATTTCATATTCCTGAAATTTGATGCTGTTATTTGTTCCTTGGATATCATTTAAATTTACTTCCAATGTTTACTTACCATAGAAAACTTTGTCCATCATAGGTATCATGTTTTGAGGAGATCATTTATCAGAGTGCCTAAAATGCTAAATATATGCAAGCATTAGTTCCTTTTATCACATGGACCACGTTTGTTTTCTCTTACACCGTGGTCCATAAATTTTGACAAGGAGTAGCTAGCGAACCATGCACGTGTTAGAACGTGCACATATATGTTCTTGTGTTTTGATGATATGCAAAGTACATACAACTAAAATCAAATCAACCTAATTCTCTAAGCATGCCCAAGCTAGTCCTTATACGTGTTCAATGCCTATAACCAGACGTTATTGCAACCATATGCCTTATTCAATCTGATGGATAAACCATACATTGGGCTTATGTGCTTATCATATATTTTAGAAACATGCCTTTTATCATTTGAAATATACAAAGTTTTGGTATTATAAAATTAAACTTAACATTTCTGCATAAGTATAGCTAACTCATAAGTATGTTCATCAGAGTGGAGTTCATCATGCCTTAAACCCAGATCCATACCGAGGTGTCTTTGGTTCTGAAGGAGAGAAGTATGCAAAAGATGTCCAAGAACTTATCCAGTTTGGAACTTCTGGCAACATTGCTGGTTTCATTTCTGAAGCTATACAGGTAGTCACCAATATTCAGCATCACCTTCAATTTTGACTTCCTTCTATCAACTTTCCAAGATTTCCTAGTGAAGACAACATTACCTAACATTCCTTCTATTTTTTCATTGACAGGGAGCTGCTGGAATTATAGAATTGGCCCCAGGTTACTTGCCTGTTGTTTATAACACCATAAAGAAAGCTGGAGGTCTTTGCATTGCTGATGAGGTCCAGGTTGGGTTTGCTCGCACAGGGAGCCATTTCTGGGGATTTGAAAATCAGGGCGTTGTTCCTGACATAGTGACAATGGCAAAGGTTAATTTTCTCATTTTATTGGTTATAAAAATGTACTAGCTACCTCCCTTTGCTAGATATGACAATTATCTTACTGTGCTGGTAGTTTTTTTCCCATCTTGATTTCTTATTCTGGATTGTGGCCAGGGAACGGAGAATCTCATGCCAACCGTTCTATTTGTTTTAAATTTATAAGCGGTGGCAGATAAACTAGTAGACAAAACAAGTACATTGTAGAAAAGATACAAAGTCACATGCCTTGCTATTGTTAACATTTTGTAAAACAAATTGAATGATGATTGAGATCAAAATTAGAAAAAGTCACCATCATCCATTAGCACTTCAACAGTTAGAGTAAAGGTAATTGTATTAGTTTCATACAATACAGGTTAGCCTTATTTTAGAAGCTGGCCTACATATAGCTATAGAGTGCATTGGAAATGACATACCTCCCCATTTACTTCTTGCGTGTTAACATGTTTCTTTAATTACATGGACAGGGCATTGGAAATGGCATCCCTCTGGGTGCTGTGGTAACCACCCCTGAGATTGCAGAGGTCTTGACCTGCAAAAGTTACTTCAATACCTTTGGTGGGGGTCCTGTATGTACTGCTGCAGGGTTAGCCGTCCTGAATGTAATCGAAAAGGAAAAGCTTCAGGAGAATGCATTTGTTGTAGGGTCCTATTTGAAGGAAAGGCTAACTGCACTAAAAGATAAATATGATCGTAAGCTTATCCTTTCTCTTGTTTATTGCGCATTAGACATTGTCTTGCACCTCCTTACTGAGAAAGAAAACCAACAGTAACTGGCATGACTGTACCATTTATGGAAATCTGCAGTTATTGGGGACGTGAGAGGAAGAGGATTGATGCTTGGAGTTGAATTTGTCACTGATCACAAGCTCAAGACTCCTGCAAAGCTTGAAACTCTTCATATAATGGGCCAGATGAAAGGTTCGGATTCTTGCAATCCCCACAGGAATCCTTCCACGGATTATACTTGCTTCAAGTTACTAATAACCGGTTTTCTTATTTTAGATATTGGAGTGTTGGTTGGGAAAGGTGGATTTTATGGCAATGTATTTAGAATTACCCCTCCTCTCTGCTTTACCAAGGAAGATGCAGGTCAGTTGCTCCTCTTTGGATGATTCTCATAGCAAGTAATTTCCCTAGTGTTTGTAATGCACATAATTCCTTGTTGCAGATTTCCTTGTAGATGCGATGGATTACACCATGTCGAAGATGTGAAGCCTCTAAATTGAAATGTGGATAAAGATATATGATCATTCACAGGTTGTTCTATCCAGTGCTGTATCAGAACATCCCCTATTGCAAGTGAAAATTATCAATGCAGGTATAGATTTCTTTCTTCAATAAGTTAAACAGACATTGCTATGGTTTCGACAAGCCATGATTCAACGATTCGTTGTCTCTCCACTTGATGAGTCAACAACTCGTTATCTCTTTGTTCAAACTCTATTTATTTGAAATAATTGCAGTAAGATTAAAGTTTGATGGGTTAATTTTCCCTTCTCTTCCTCCCCCTTACGTAATCGAAAGAAACGGTTTGAATTGCTGATATTATCTTCATCCATTTCAATCAAATTAGTTGGAAAGAAAAGAAAGTGTGAATAACGAGTTGATCTCTTCTTTCCCTTCCTTCTTTCCATGCCTGATAATGGTTTAGTTCAGGTACAGGAATTGTAATAAAGAAGAAAAGCATAATGAAGGAATTTTTTTAGGAAAAATGAACGATATTGTACTTCATACTGGATATTGATAGCGAATCGTATGCATATGGCTCGTCTTTGCTTAACTTAAATACTAAAATACATTCTATCTTCTTTGTCTTCATGTTACTATAGCTTATATTATATAACCTGGCTGCCGAGGCCGTCGTCTCAAGTTAAACAAATCTTGTTGGTGCAATATATTAGTCAAATCAAAATCGATTAGAGATGGATTTATACTCATCTAAACTCCAACCTGATTTCTTAATAATTTCATACAACTTCAGGTTTAAAAAGAAATCATAATATCTTCGACTTGATTTCGATTTTCCAAAAAAAATTGTTCTTATCATATTAGGACAAGTCGATATGCATTATTTTTTCATCCCTTATTTGTATAATGTAGCTATAAAAAAATTAAAAACTGAGCAGAAGATTTCATCTCAGAGATGTAAAATAAATCATAGGATGAACAGGCCTGGAATGCTCTATGAGATAGAAGAAGAGAAGAAGACTATATTTATCCTATTATTATGTAACTCAAAACAAAATCCTCAAGTACCAAAAGACCAAGCACAAGAAAGACAAAATAAAGTACTATGGGCTCTCTATTCATATGCCATCTCACTTAATCGCTTTGAGGTTGATAATAACGTTTCAACGAAAGGTGTTGAATTCAACATTATTTACATACATAGAACACTCACTAGTGTTGTATTTTACTTTGTTTGCATTAGTATGTATCATTTCATTCATTATATTTGGAAGTTCCATGTTATGCTATATTTCATGTTTTACATAAATGGATGGTAAAATCTACTTTATAATTAAAAAATTATACTTGCCTAGAATTTTTTATGTTCTTAGTAAGTCTAATAATGGATGGTTAATTAGATAGACAGTAAAACTAGAAATAAGAAATAAAAACTATTCTTTGGTACAAAGTAAAACGAGATATGAAGAGAATTGTAAGAAGAATTTGTAAGTGTTGGTATCGAAATCTAACCTTACTCAAATCTAATTCATAAAAAAGGTGAATGAGCCATTTAAACTAAAACCCAAGTTCAAAAAACCATATTTAGATGCTCGGAATGTTATAAACAATCATGCATAACTCGTCAAAAATTTACTCATTTTATCTGAGATCGGGTAATCTTAAACTTCGAATCTTTTTTGAGTATTTCTTAAAATTAGATTAAAAACCCTGATTGGATTCGAAACAATGAACAAAAATAGAGATTGTTAACAGATGAATCTTGTGACATTATTAATCATACATAAATCTGCTAGTCAAAGCAGAATTTAAACCGACTCAAACTGAGAATATCAGGTAATAAATAAAACTAAGAAGAGAAAAACCAGAATGAACTCAAAATTGAACATTCTTGCAGCAAAAAGAAATAAAAGCAAAGAGGACCAATAATTTTCATGTTGGAACAGCCATTGAAGAGGGCATGGGATAGTATCTCCTGTACTGATTTGCAGAGGGTTGGCGAGCCATCAAGCTTGAGAATCTGAAGGCTGACATGAGAATGTAAGCCAAGTCCATGAGCAAACATGAAAGCTCTTGGAACATGCTTATGCTCTTCCTTAACATCACACTCATCACTACCGAGACTGTTTGCTCAAATCTAGGCATTTCATTCGTTGATCTGGGGATGAGAAAATTTCATACTATATATTGAATGTTGCATTTTTATTTTTAAGTTCTTAAATCAAACATGGTTTCTCTTGTTTTTACTAAAGTACCCCTCTTTCGTTAATTTTATTTTTAAAAACAAATAATTTAATTACAAAGTAGAAGTGAAATAATTACTTATAGCAAAGTTGTTATTTGCTAGTGTTAAATTTTGAAAACACTAAATTTAGAAGTTATCTCAATTAATTTATATAATTATTTTTTAAAAATAATATCGAATAAATTTAATATTTAAATTATTATTTATTGAAGGTAAATCTTTTATCATAGAAAATAAATTTTTGGATGATTAATTATATTCTCGGATAATAATAATAATAATAATAATAATAATAATAATAATAAAGTGGCTAATTAAATGGGGGAGAGCAAGCTATCTTGCATTTTGCAGTTTTTATTGCAAAAAGACAAAAACAAGTTAAATTTAAAGATCATAGATAATTTTTTTTTAGTACAAAGTTATTATCAAGCATTTTGGACACCATTAAAATGTAAATTTTATTTGACAAATTTTATAAGTTTTAAGACAAAAAAAAAATGGTATGGGGCAGAAAAGTAATTTCATCCGAGTATTTAAGAGGCACTGGTGCGCAGACGTAGATGAGGACATTATGGGCTCATATTGTAGTTGCGGCGGCCATTTTCACGCCGTCCGTACGCCCAAATTCAATAATTTTGATTGAAAAATGTCGACACTATTTCGAAAGAGAGTACTAAGAAAAACAGTGTTTCTCCACCAAAATAAAAAACAAAAGAATAAGGAGAGACATTGTATTTGCCCACATAAAATAATGCTAATTATTGAAGTTTTCCTTTTTGTTTGCTTTAATTTGTTAGCAAAAAATAAGATAAAACAATTCAATTTGAAACTCAAATGTTTGTTTTTTGTGGAAATACATTTTTTATAGTATAAAATTAATTATTCGTCTAGGGAGCAATTAAACTCATAATTAAATATTAATTTTATATTCTAAATTAATGAATTATTGTTTTTAGAGTTAGGTACATGATAGTATCACGAACTTAAAGAAAAGTCTTGAATCTCACATTGAACATAATAAGAAGGTCACTGAGGTATAAAAGGGTTCATACCACCTCTATCTTGTGAGGCGTTTTCGTATGACAAAATCATGAGGTCAGAGGGGTCAGAATGGACAATACCTCACAAGGATGCGAACCGTAGCAGAAAGGCTGATTTGAGACGCCGGAAGGGTGAATGCCCGGGTTCCGAAGCCGCGCGGATTCAAAGCTTAAGTCTCGACTTGTGACAAGTGGTATCAGGTCAACCCTAAATCGTTCGATTCACGCCAAGTACTTTGAGGCAAGTAGGTAGGGTGACCAGCTTCTGTGACGAGAGCGTCACAAGGTTGGGTGCAGGAAAATGTCACGAACCTAAGGAAGAGTCATGAATCTCACATCGAACATAATATGAGGGTTACTGAGATATAAAAGAGTTCACACCACCTCTACCTTGTGAGGTGCATTTCGTAGGACAAAACCGTGAGGCCAGGGGGGTCACCTCTGCCTTGTGAGGCGAATTGTGTGAACCGTGACAGGAAAGCTGATCTGGAATGTCGAAAGGGTGAATACCAGGATTTCGAAACCATGCGGATTCGGAGCTTAAGTCTCGACTCGTGACAATAGACAGATCAAACTAGTTTGTGCTTGTATTTTTAGTTTCATAGTCACCATATTTTATGTTTTTTTATATAACAAAGTTCGTAAATGAAGATAAAAAAATTAGAAATGTTGAAATTTGAATTAATTAAAAATATTGTCGAGTCAAATCAAATCAATAAAATAAATAGTTCAAACTCAATTTAAAATTTGATATTCGAAACTCAATCTAAATTTAATTAAGTTTTAATTTTTAAATTTTAATTCGATTCAAAATAAAAATTGAATTATTCAAATTCATTCAATTAAATTTATTTAATAAATTATAATAAAATACTTTAATTGAATCAACTAGTTGAATCAAAATCGAATCTTTTAACGGTTTAATGATCGGTCCGGTAATTAAAACGCTAAATATGTTCTTAAATACATTTATTTGATTATGAACAAAAGCTAAGAAAGAAAACATTACAAGGCTGCAAAATCTAATAAGTGCTTCTACTTAGCAGAAGGACCAAAGCAATACCTCTAGAATGGGGCTCCCAAAAGATTGCTAAATTTACAGTTTTTGTGGAAACCATGACTGGCTGTCAAAGAAGCTGTTTGTGTGCCCTACCTACAAAGATGTAAAGCAAAAATCTGTGGAGTGAAGAACATATTCATGGGGCCAAATAGATTGAGTGTGAAGCCTGTGATGAGCTCGGAAACACACCAACTGCCTGGCAAACCGACCATCAAGTGCCAGCCATGAACTTGGTACTCTTTAAATTTTCTCATTAAAAAATGGGCCCTTTTGATTCATCATGGTCTGAATTGGACTACCCATGGACCAGAATTATCCAGCTTCGGTTTGATCAAGTTGTGCACCTTCACAACTTTAGTGGGCTTTTTTTTTTAATTTTAATTTTATTTAAATTTGAATTGAATCAAAAGTATATTCATTATTCGTGTATTTATATTATATAAAATACTAAAATTTATATATTTATATTATATTTTATATAAAAATTATATGTTACAATTCTTGTTAATACGTAAAACATAAATTATACTTTATGATTTTGTTAAACTCACATATATTTATTGTTAAAATTTTAAGTTGTATTATTTTTATATTTTATTTTCGTATTATATCACCATATTATATTTTAAATTATTAAATCTAATAAAAAAGGTAAGAATGGATTAAAATTTTGAATTACTTTCTTGCATCTCCTTTATTACTATTTTAATTACTTTTTAATATTTTTTTAAATATACTAACCAAATTATGAATGTTATCATTTTATTTAGATAAATTTATATATTTTGCTCTAAAATATATTTTTAAATTTTAATTTGTATTTAAATAGAATCTTAACATTTAATTTATATTCAAATAAATTCTTAATATAAATTAATTTTTTATTTTAAGTAAAGATTTATATCAAAACAAATCAAAAGTTAAAATTTTATTTGGAGACAATAAAAATTAAAAGTTTATTTAAAAAATAAAATAATTCAAAAAAAATTTAATATTTGAACCTCTTCAATACAATTCTAAACACCATTCATAAATGTAAGGTTCATGATTCATGACTTCATGAATATATTGAAAAGTAACTAAAGATATTTTAAACCAAAACCTCTTGGAAGAAAATGGAAAATTTATGAAAAGTGAGATTGACATCATTCATGACCTACACAATTTCATCACTATATATAAACATAGGGAAATTAAAGAGTTTTTGACTTTTTGGATCACAATCATAGTCAATGTTTCATCTAGTTCCATTAGTTTAATTTATGATTCATGATGATTAAGACAATTGAATTTCTTTTAGGGGGAAATGGGTGTGACAAGAGACTAAAATATAAGATGGATTTTGCTAAAGTAATATCGAAAATCATCCATTTAATATAAAATCATTCTTGTAAATGATATATTAATTAATTTTAAAGAGTGTCCTAAAAATATGCATTAACAAAATCCATGAAAGATAAGAGCACTAAGAGCTTTGGAATGTTCAAACGACAGCTTAAAGAGAAAATTTCTAGTCAAAAAATCAAGTGGATCACTAAAACAACCACATTGAAAAATTGAGCAAAGCACTAAATAATTGTGATTTTTTTCCACTTTGACAGGATTTAACAGTTTGTGATATAATAATCAATAATTAGAGAGCAAAACGGGTTGGTTAATTGATAAGATTATTCGTTTAATCAGTAAAAAATGCCCGTCGCAATAATTAATTAATAGTTAATCATGATTTTGAATTTGATCAAGTATTTATTAACTCATTTTGATGTTATACATTGCAAATTCAGGTGAGTTAGCAAGGTCTAACAGTAATTAATCAAATCCCATATCTTCTGATTTTGACACCATAATCCAAATTCAAAGTCCAAATCAATTCATGTGTAACTTGAGTTAAACACTTCAACTTATTATAATGTTAATGTGGACAAATTATAATATTATCCATTCATGTGTAGTTTGAATTTCAACTTATCACTAAAATTAAAATTTTAATATTTTATCAAACCTAAATATAACCATTATTAAAATTTTAAACTATGTCATTTTCATGATTTATTTTCATATCATATTTTAAATTATCAAATTTAATCAAAATGATAAGATGGATTAAAAATTTGAATTACACTCTTGCATCTCCTCTATTACTATTTTATTCATTACTTTTCAATAAGTTATATATATATATATATATATTTCAATAAGTTAAAATAAAAAAAAAATCTATGAATTTTATCATTTTATTTATATAAATTTATATACTTGTATTGCATCAAAATAAGTTTTTAATTTTTAATTTGTATTTAAATAAGATCTTAACATTTAATTTGTATTTAAATAAACTTTTAATATAAATCAATTTTTTGTTTGAAGTAAAGATTTATATAAATACAAATAAAAAATAAAGATTTTATTTGGGTATAATAAAAATTAAGACTTTATTTAAAAAATAAAATAATGAATGCATTGAAAAGTAACTAAAGAGACTTTAAATGTTGGAAGACAATGGAAAAATTATGAAAAGTGAAGATTGACATCATTCATGACCTAAACAATTTCATCACTATATATGAACATAAGGAAATTAAAGATTTTTTTATTTTTTTATCACAATCATAGTCAATGTTTCATCTAGCTCCATTTGTTTAATTTATGATTTACGATGATTAAAACAATTGAATTTCTTTTCACTAAAACAACCACATTGAAAATTTGAGGTGGCAAAGCACTAAATAATTGTGATTTTTTTTCCACTGTGACAGGATTTTACAATTTATTTGATTTAATTGATAAGATTATCCATTTAATCGGTAAAAAGCATCCGTCTCTATAATTAATTAATAGTTAATCATGATTTTGGTTTTGATCAAGCATATATTAGCCCATTTTGATGTTATCCATTGCAAATTTAGGTGAGTTAGTAAGGTCTAACAGTGATTAATCAAATCCACTATCTCCTGATTTTGACACCATAATCCAAATTCAAAGTCCAAATCAATTCATGTGTAATTTGAGTTAAAATTTCAACTTATTATAATATTAATGCGGACAAATTATAATATTATCCATTCATGTGTAACTTGAATTTCAACTTATCATTAAAATTAAAAATCTAATCGACAAATTATGTATAACTTTATTAATGTATTTTTTTTTTTTAATTATCGATAAAAACAAATTACGGAGTTTTTGGCTAATTTTCACCCCATTGATTCACAGGTCCCTATCAAAATAAATAAAACATGTAAAAATTAACAAGTAATTGTCAGTTGTAATCGAATCAAGAGAAATTTTTCAGACATGATCTCAAATAAAGTTTTTGCCATTCATGTTAATGTTTTTGCAAGTACCCGAAGGTAGACAATGGATAAGACAGTGCCCAAGACGTGGACGGTCTTGTCTTAACAAGTGATTAATTAAATTAGTTTATATTATTATGCTTTATTATAAGAGTTTACCTTTGAAATTGATCAAGTGATTCTACTGAAGTGGCGACGCATTTGTCATATGTGCCTTTTAAAATTGTACTAATTCTTATTTCAAGCTTATCTTTTTAATGTTCAAATTCTTGAAACCTAGATTATCCTTTTTTTTTTTTGTTGTATTTCAATATAAAATTAAACAATGAAATTAACAACTAATATATGCAAGGATCAAATTATGATCTTCTAATTTCTTTATTTTATATATGTCTATTTAAGGCTTCATCTAAAAATGCGGTGGCCAGTCAAAGCTTTTCGATGCAATAAAATCTTTCCTATCACTATTAGAAATTAAACATAATTTGGTTGTATTTGTTACATAAAATGATGAATTGAAAAATGATTCAATTTAGATAATAATCTTATCTCTTATTTAATATTATCTTAGGTAGGTATGATTAGGGGTGTAAATGATATATTAGTACTCGCAAGTTACTCGGATTTAATTCAAATAAAATTTGAATTCGGTTCGATTATTACCGAGTCGAGCTCGAACTCGAGTAGCTCGCTTATCGATTGAGCCGAGTTTGAGTATTCTTATACCCGGCTCGAGTAGCTCGCGAGCCTAATCGAGCTTTTATATTTAAACTTTTTTTTATTATTTTAATTAATAAAATATTTCGAATTTGAGTTCAAACTCGAGCATAAATAATTGAACTCTTGTCGAATATAAGAATAAAGTTTATTTTAACATATTAATCGAGTTTAAAAGAGTGAGTTCAAGTAACTCGATTTCGATCACGAATCGAACTCGAACTAAAAAAATGAAACTCAATCGAGTTCAAGCTGAATATTGAGCCTCAAGTTGAGAGCCGAACTCGAGCTTTTCACTGTATTGATTCGACTCGACTCGATTACACCCCTAAGTATGATGCATATATATATATATATATGTCATTCTCCTAGCATATTGAAAAAGTGGGGGTTTATTATAATTCTTAATTATGGAATAGATGACCGTGTATCTAATAAAAGAAATCCTAATAAAATTATGTTTATTACATAAAATGATAAATTGAGTAAGATAATAATCTTATCTCACATTTAATATTATCTTTAAGATTAAATAGAAGGCATGATGCATGCATATATAGATATAGATATAGATATAGTAAGTCATCCTCCTAACAATAGCATATGAAAATTTGGGGAGTTATTACAATTCTTACCTATGAAATAGATGATTGTGTATCTAAAAGAAACCTCAATTAAATTGTGTTTGTTGCATAAAATGATGAATCGAGTAAGATAATAATCTTGTCTCACATTTAATGTTATCTTTAAAATTAGGAAGGTGGGATGCATATATATATATATGTATGTATATATAGGATAAGTCATCCTCCTACTATATGAAAAATGGAGGATTAATATAATTCTTAATTATGGAATAGATGATGGGTCAATTTGATACTTGGACATGTCATTTTTATGTTTCCTATTTTACTTATATTTTATTTTTAAAGCTTTTGGCAAAAGCATATATTTTATTTTTTATTCATGTATTTTGTTATTTTTTGTATTAATTTTGAGTCTCTTTGTTCATTTTGAAATTAAAATCCCATTTTTATTTTTTATTAACAGAATCCTATTCTTTTATGGGTTAAATTAAGGTTAAATATGCCAAAATAGTTTCTAAAATTATAACATATTATTCCACCTTCAAAATGAAGCATCTCAAGTAACACTTCAATGTAATTTAGCTTAGCTGGCTAATAACAAAACCAAATTGATTGGTCAATGTCCTTACCATTAATCTCTTTGGATTTCATATCTTTCTCTCTTTAAATAAATAATTTATTATTTATTATTTTCATAAAGAATAAAAGAAAGGAAATGATAACATAATTTATCATGTCATTGTATTATTATATCATTTTGTGAGTTAAAATATGAGATGCTAAAATGAGGGTTAAATTTAATTAGAAAATACAAACTCTTCCCCTTTAAATCCTCCTAATTTAGAGGGTTTAAGAAAAAATTTTGAAGTTGAAGCCCTGCTTCATTAAATTTTTTTCCAAATAAATGATATCTCAAAATCTAAAAGATAGAATGTAGTTATTAATATTATTATTAAAGATTTAAAAGAATCAAATTTAAGATTGTAAACAAATCGAATGTTATTCATGATTTATTCGTTTTATTATTTATTCATTTAATTAATTAATTTTAAAATATTATTCATAATAATTTATTAAATTTAATAAACAAATTGAAATCAAATTTATTTATAAATTGTTCGTCAAATGCTTCAATCTTTTACACCTAATTAGCTAAGATGTTTATAAACTAAATAAAACAGATTTTTTTGCTTAACTAATGAATCTTAAAATATTATTTATGATTATTTATTATATTTAAAATGAATATAAATAAATAACAAAAATAAAAATTATTTAAAAATTATTCATCAAACGATTTATTCATTAAAGACCTAATCAAATCCCTTATCAATTCACAAATAAACTTATTTGTTAATCAGAAAAATATTGTTTCCTCTTTACTATATTCAAATATTTTCTAAGGAGTGGAAGAGTCAATCTCACTCTCACACCTGCATCAAATTGAATGATATTATTAATGATATTAATATTATTATTAGAAATTTAAAAGAGTCAAATTTAAGACTGTAAACTAATCAAATTTTATTTGTGATTTATTCGTTTTATGATCTATTTATTTAATTAAATGGATTTTAAAATATTATTTATAATAACTTATTTAATTTAATAAATCAATAAAAATTAAATTTATTTATATCATAATAAATTATTAATTATTTAGAATTACATAGGATTCATTAAATTATATATGAAATTCATATTTATAAATGATGAACTTTAATATAAATTTTTATTGTAATTAAAAAATTACTAGATTATATTAAAATTTATTGCAATTGGAATGCCCTTATGTATCACTTTTAGATTGTCACGGATGTTATAGGTACTAAACATTATGTCACACACAATTTTTAAAATGTTTTATTTAAATAAAAAGGTTAATTAAATTAAATATTTTAAGTGCTCAATTGAGCTCAATAAATAATATAATTTGTTTAGATTCAATCACTAGTTAGCAACTTTAAATGTAAAACTTAATTAAAAGATTTAAGTTCAAATATGTTTTTGATAATACATGCAAAATTTTAACATTTAACACGAATAATAAGATTGTAAGAAGGATTAATCATGTTCTTGGCATAGGATAATTCATTCCTCTTTTATTATACTCTTAAAATTACATTAATAATTTAAATTATATAAACTTTGATAAAATTAATTTTAATCAATAAATAAATTATTATATCTTAATCTTTGTAAAATTAAATATAAGATATGATAATATTATTTAATCTAATCCTATTAATAATATCATCTTATCCTATCATCTTATAATCTTATGCATCAAACACATATAAAATATGAGGAGCGAACATAACTTTCTTTTAGATTAAGTACATAAGGCTTTTTATTTAAAATATCTAATGGAAAGTAAATTTAAATATGCTTTAAAAAAATAAGTTTAAATATAAAATATTCATGTTGATGGAACTAACTGAGAAAATTAATAATATGAAAATTTCAGTTAAAATAATATGTAATGTATGCACAAATTTGGTCAATATTTACTGAACAGTGAAATTTTGGTAAAAATTGCAAATAAAAATGTTTATTCAAATAAAATATCAAAACATATTTAAATTGATTCAAATTTTATATATTTAATTTATGTAAATTTAACTTTTATTTTATAATTTTTTATTCTTAATAAAAATACCTTGCGTAAAAAACTAATTAGGATGCCTATTCTTTTCTTCTTTGCTAACGATAAAATTGGTTTCTTTTTTTCCTTCGCTTCATAAGTTATATTTGGAATAAATCTTTATTAGCTTATTCAAAGCCAAAGGCCAAAGGCAATAGAATTTTTGGAAAGATGACAACTAGTCGAGAACAATTCAATATCAATGGAAAAAGAATTGATGCAAGCATGCGATCCAACATTTTTTTTTTTTTTTTTGGTAAAGAAAGCAGAAATTTAAGAATAAAGAAATGAATTATAAGTATTAAATTTTAAAATTTAAAATTATTGGATATTATTTTAAATAAAAAGCATGGAATTCAGTTATCTTATGCAAGAACTTTACTTCTTATTGTATATATATTTTTTATAATCTTCTTATTATATTCTAAAGAACACATTTGATCCTATATTAAAAATTAATAATTTGAAAAATATTAATAACTTTCCTATTATGTGTAACATAAAATAAATCCAAGATTAATGGTATAATTACTTCATTAAATAGTAAATATATTAAAAAAATGGACCTAATTAAAAGGAATATGTGATGAAAGAAACTAGGAAAACATATTATTAATAATTTTAAATAATTATTAATTATTTTAAATAATTTTATTAAATTAGTTATTATTTTGATTAAATTTGATTATTTATGTATTGATATAATGTAATTATTAAAATTTACATATTAATATAATATTTTATATAAAAATTATATATTATATTTATATCGACATAAAAATTTAAAACATAAATTTTTAATTTTAATAAATTTATAGATAATAATTATTAAAATTTTAAATCCTTCACCTTCATTATTATTATTATTATTTTTTATCACGCTCTCATTGTGCTTTAAATTATAAGTCTGATTTTGATTGCCAGGTGAAAATAGATTTTAAAAAAAAAAAAAAAAAAGATACTTAAAAAAATGAGAAAATGGAAAGAGACGGAAAGAGAACAGCAACGCACGCACACACACTGAAACAGATAGTCACACTGACTTTTGACAAAATCCTTCTTTTGAGAGTTGATACCCCTCCCTTTCTCTCTCTTTGCTTTTTTTTTTTTTTAAATTTTTTATTTAATTTCTTGTGCCGCCATTGTTCTATGCGTCACTACCACCATCGTCGCCGTCACGTAGGATTCGAAATCCTCTCTTTTCCCTTTTCTTTTATTTCCGCAAATTTCGGAGCTGGATTCTCTCTCTTTCCTCTGGCGAATCTCCATGCGCCGCTGGTTCAGCGGCTTCGTTGATTGAATCCTCTCTCCTCTTCTCTTCTCTCTCGATCTCTCTCACTTTCTCTCGTCGATAGGTTTCGAGAAAAAAGGCCAGGGTTTTTGCGGATATTATTTTTTATTATTAATTAAATTTTCACCCGAGGTCTTTTTTCTTTGTTTATTTTTTTTTGGGAGATTTCGATGGCATTGGGCGATCTGATGATGTCGCGGTTTTCGCAATTGTCGTTGGCAGTATCCAATCATGTCATGGACGGCAGCGGCTGCAGTGGCGACTACCATGAGGATGATTTTGCTCCCGCTGACGCGGCCTCTCAAAGGAGGGATTTCGATACTGCATCCACCAGCGATTATGCCAATGCCGCTACCTCCTCCGCCGCAGCAGCGCCTAGAACGATGGCTTACTTGCTTCAGACTATTGTTTTATGCGAGCTTCGGCATGCTGCCTTTGAAGCTTCCACGCCCGCTGAACCCTCTGATAGTGGCCTTGTCTCCAAATGGCGCCCTAAGGACCGAGTAAGTCATTTCCTTTCCTCCTCGTTTTGTTCTTTAGTTATTCCATTGATCTGACTCATTATATCTAATCATAGGCTGAAAAAAATGAGAATTTATTAAGACTGCTGTAGCAAAAGATGGGTATGAAAATTTTGATAGGTTATTAGAAATGATATATGTATCACATCACAATTGCTAAAATCAATCCATATCCATGTCACTTATGGTATGAAAGTAATATGTGAATATGATTTTAGTGCATTGAATGGAAGAGGGGAGAATTCTCGGATGTGCTAGCCTAGCATTATGGAATTCTTAGTGCAATTAAGTTTCACTGAGATCCTTGAATTTGGTGTGGGCAAGGGGGCAATAGCAGCATTCTATTGCTGACTTGGTTCTATGTAAAAGCATTAGAGTCATTAGGAAGTTCGATAGTTTGTACAATAAATAATCTACTTTTTTTCCATTCCAGTATAACCTTTGCCTTATGATTCACTGAGGAGAATGAAACATATTTCAAATAGTTGGTTGTGCATGAAGTCATCTGATGAAAACACTAGATGCCTTCAAAGGAGAAATTTATTTTGTTCAATCCTTTTGTCTTTTCATCTGTGATAAAGTAACATTTCCCATAACTCCTCTAGCTTTGGGTTTTAAACATGCCATGGTGAAATCTATTCTATTTTTATCTCTTAATGTGAGCTTAGAGTTTAAAAGCAAAATAAGGAGAAAATATTGTGGAAGATTGTTATGTCTTCTTAAAAAGATTTCTAAAGCCTAAGCATGTAGAATAAGGAAGAATACAATAATTAGATAATAGTATGTTTGTTCTTAATAAATATTACAAATCACCCAATAAGAGTTATTTTCCCTTTAATCTGTCATGATATAGAAGGCTTGAACATATTCACTTGACTCTCAACTTTATATGCAGATGAAGACAGGATGTGTAGCTCTAGTTGTATGTTTAAATATTAGCGTTGATCCACCTGATGTAATAAAAATATCTCCTTGTGCAAGAATGGAGTGCTGGATTGGTATGTTTTCTGTGACAATTCTCTCCTCTTGTTTTTGCATGTTTACTGTTTAATGGTTCTTAACGCATTGATGCTCACTATTATTATTTGGTAATCTTTAATAGGGTTTATTTTATTTATCATGCAAAGGAACGAAATGCTAGTGGCTTATTGGGCATGCATGAATTTTATTATTGGCTATTGAGTTTGCCCTTGACTGTTACTTTCTCTACTCCATAATAATTGTCCTTATTTCTGCATTAGAATGTCTAAAGAGAATTAAGAGAATTCTTGTCCAAGAGTACTAATTACAGTCAATCTTCCAACTAAGCTCTTTTCTCTGTAACCTTTTATCAGTTGAGAATAAATGAAGTACCTCCATTTATTTAAGGGTAAATAACTATATGTAGTTTGGATTCATTTGACATATATTTTAAAAATCTTTGAGCCTTTTCAAAGAGGAAGATAAATGGGTTGTCTTACACAGGCTTGGCATTCCAGAGCCCCATACCCACGTCGGTGTGATACAACATGGATTTGGCTGCGGAATTCGCATCCCACATGGCTCTAGTTTTTCAGACTTGGCTCTTTCATTGAAGCAGTAAATAAAAAAACCAATCCAGAAATTGAACAAAAATAGATAACCAGATGGCATCATAAAAGAAAGCGTGAGAGGAAGTATAAGAGGGAAAAAAACAATGTAAGCCTATGTTTCATCATAAGCCCATTTAAAAATTAAAAGAAAAGAAGATGAGCTGAACTTTGGTTTTGGGGCAATATAGGCCCAAATTTTTTTATACTTTTCTCATACAGGGCCCCAATAAACGTGAGGTTTTGTTTGATTCAAATTGATTTTTCAAAATTTCTAACCTTACAAGTAGTATTATATTCCCTATAAATTTTTACTAGATCCCTGTACCCGTATCTTATTTTTGACACTTTTTTAGCTGAATCCATAAGTCCAAATATTTAACAAAAGAAGGGATTGACACATGGAGACATACACATGTCAGATAGTCATACCTGAGTCAATGTAACATAGAAATTTGGAGCAGCAGGTGTACCTTTCTTTAAGCATGTATTTACTGTGGTATGGTGTTAGTGGTAGTGGCAACCAAGCAACAGAAAATTGGATAGAAATTTGGAATAAGAACTATTGAGTTTTGGGGGTTAAGAAACTGTTGCTTATAGTGGGGTTGTCGCTCTATGAAAATGGTATGCAATTAGCATGGAATCTCAAGAATGCTTATCTATTTATTATTTCGATATATAGTTTATGTACTAGCAATTATTTATTTGGTTGCCAAGAAGTTTGAATCCTAGTATTGAAATTACACAAAATAAATTTCCATTATATTTTTTCTTCCATCATCCATCTCCTGGTGACCAAATGGTGTAAACTGTAAAAAAATGTGTTTTATTTTTAATTTTTTTCTTTGGGAAAGTTAGTTTGCTCCACTTTTTCTTTCTTTGATTGTTGGCAGATCCTTTTTCTATGGCACCACCAAAGGCACTTGAAACTATTGGGAAAAACTTGAGAGATCAATATGAGCGGTGGCAGCCCAAGGTGTGAACACCTTACCGTACTATGTTTCCTTTGAGGTTACTCTATCAAGTTTATTATCTAATTCTTTTTTTTATGACCAGGCTCTCAGTAAGGTTGAACTTGATCCTACAGTGGATGAAGTGAAGAAACTTTGTAATACTTGTCGCAGATATGCCAAGTCAGAGAGAGTTCTATTTCATTATAATGGACATGGTGTGCCAAAGCCAACTGCAAATGGTGAAATCTGGCTATTCAATAAGGTGTTCGTTTGTTTAACTATTATGCAACAATTCTTGTTGCTTCTCATTTGCACTATTTGCGAAATTGTATTCCTGCTCTGCCTGATCTTTTTTGTGTGCAGAGTTATACACCGTATATTCCTTTGCCTATCAGTGACCTTGATTCATGGTTAAGAACACCTTCTATATATGTTTTTGATTGCTCTGCTGCTGGATTGATTGTTAATGCCTTCATTGAGGTATTTGCTTGTGTTCTGTCCTTAAGTTGTTGGTAGTGTATTTTATGGTTTCCATATATTCAAATTGATATTATTGTCTTCTTTCTCTAGCTTGATTTGATTTTTTAAATGAATTTGGTTGATAGCTTCTTGACTGTGGCACTTCTAACTACCCTGGATCTGCACGAGACTGCATTCTATTGGCTGCATGTGAAGCACATGAGACCCTTCCTCAAAGTGCTGAATTTCCTGCTGATGTATTTACATCATGTCTTACTACACCTATCAAAATGGCATTGAGATGGTAAAACTTCTTGTATTTTAGGTCTTTTTTTTCATTTGCAAAATGTTGGCGTTTTTGATATCCACACTGTAGATAAGTAATGACTCTACATCTTTCAGGCTCATAAAAAGTGTTCATCTCTCCCTTTTTTTGGCACATTACTTTTGTTTTTTTAATGTTTTGAGAAGTAAACTCTAGACCTTCATTTCTTTTTGTTTTCTGTTGGAATTTAGAATTTAATGAGTTAGTACTGTCACTATAGATGGTATTTGTGGGGATTGAAATTGTGTGAGATGCTTTGTGTAAAATGTCATGATGCACTGTCGTTTGGTGGCTATTAGCTGTAAATTGACTGTTGCACATGTCTTTTATCTGTAAGGTTTTCAATAGTTGCTTAATAACTCCTAGCATGATATTGAGGTCAAAGTAGTTTTTCACCTATTTAGAGAAGATGAAAGTACCTATCTGTTTGAGGAGTGATTTTCTCCTTGCAACTTTGATGCCTTGAAACAATTCCCTTTAGTTTGCAGAAGGTGCTCTATTGGTAGTTATCAGGAGATGTGAACATGACCTTGCACCTGGGATATGTTGGAAGATTTATAAGGTGTTTTTGTTATGTTGATCTGTTGTTTAGCAAGTTTTATGTGATATGATTAATTAGGACTAAGTACTACATTGAATACTCAAATTAATATGTCTATTTGCTAGGCTAAAGATATCTCCTTTGTATATACGTTTTGAATTAGCTTTTACTAATGTTCTCTGTTTACTTCTTGCTGTTTCTGGATTGTTATAACAGGGGTATTCACCTTATTGTGCGTTTTTAATTTTGCAGATTTTTTTCTAATTTAATTATATTTGATTATGTTGTGTAAAAATGGGCTTACTAATTTGCTGTTTCTGATGGTTATCGTCGTGCCCAGGTTTTGTACACGTTCATTATTTCACGAGTCTCTTGACTGTTCACTTATAGATAAAATTCCGGGCCGTCAAAATGACCGTAAAACACTTCTAGGGGAGTTGAATTGGATTTTTACTTCAGTGACAGACACAATTGCATGGAATGTTCTTCCTCATGGTACTTCTTTGAGTCTCTTGATCAGTTGTGTGCTTTCTTTTATAGAAGTGGTCCTTGTCTTCTGATTTATTTAATCAAACACTTCTTTTTTGTGATGCAGACCTTTTTCGGAGATTGTTTAGACAGGATTTACTAGTTACCAGTTTGTTTAGAAATTTTTTACTTGCTGAAAGGATCATGCGCTCTGCAAATTGTTCTCCAATTTCTCACCCAATGTTGCCACCAACTCATCAGCACCATATGTGGTACTACAGGGGACATTCACTAACTTTACAACTTGTTTCTTAGTGTTTTTTTTTTTTTTTTAATTTTCTTCTGTGCACCCCAGGGATGCATGGGACATGGCTGCTGAAATTTGCCTTTCCCAGCTACCATCTTTGGTTGAGGATCCTAATGCAGAGTTCCAGGTGTGTTTTTCTTCAAAGTCCTTTGCTAACATGAATTTGTTGCTCTGAATTTTCCTGATGTGTACTGGAGCTAGACTAGAATTACTAGAGTAGCAGGACAAGAAGGTGCTTATTTTCAGTTCCTTGTCTTCCCTTATCATATCTGAGATTTCTTTTGCTTTGTTTCAGCCAAGTCCATTTTTTACTGAACAGCTGACAGCTTTTGAGGTATGGCTTGACCATGGATCTGAGCACAAAAAGCCACCAGAGCAATTGCCTATCGTTCTTCAGGTGCTGTATGATTTCCTGGTCCTTCTAGCTATTGTTTGGTTGTCCTTATTTTATTGTGGTTTTAAATTTAGTCGGATATATGTTAAACAATTTTATTCTATTGAGTCCTCAGTTATCTAAGTTAATATTTGATGGTAAGGTGGAGAAATTCTCCTTCAGAATTGCCACTGCCCATTGGCATAGTTCCTAATAACTTCATTTTTGGATTGAAATCCCATTACTAGGAATTTGAGCTGTTGTGTCTGTTTAAAGAGTAGTTTATTTTGAAGTATACCCATTGATAGGTCAGTCTGTTATGCAGGACTACTAACATTGACATGTCCAATGAGTTTATAGTTACAATGGCTTAATTATGTAAAAATTTAATATAATGATTGACAGGTCACCATTGATGTTTCAGGTTTTGCTTAGTCCACGCCATCGATTCCGTGCACTGGTTCTTCTTGGAAGATTCCTTGATATGGGACCCTGGGCTGTAGATCTGGTAGTTATTGATGGGTGTACTCTATTCTATGTGCTCTTTTTTGTGTTCCATTATATGCTGTTGTTTACTTCAATAGTGGTTTCCTTTTTTAGGCCCTTTCTGTTGGAATATTTCCTTATGTTCTGAAGCTGTTGCAAACAAGCACACCAGAACTGCGTCAAATCCTCGTGTTCATTTGGACAAAGATTTTGGCACTTGATAAGGTGTGTCCACAGATGCTTCATGGTTTTTTGATGAATATTTGTTTGCTTATGCTGATATAGCTACTTATGCATACTATGCAACTTATATACTTGTGCTAACATTTTGAGTACCATGCGCATGCCTGCCTTTGAGCCTAATGTTTAGGTCATTAAGTGCTCTATTGTATATGGTGGAAGCTTCTATATAGTTGGCCTATGGTATGTGTTTAAAATTGTTGTTGTAGTGGTGAAAATTCTAATGTTTCACTTCTTGCTGTTGCCCAAATAAATATGTGTTGATGGTCCGCTGTGTGTGTTTGTTCACACTTAGGAATTTAATCTGCTTCTCTTATTCTATTTGATGTCTTATTGCAGCAGTATATGTTAGCAGATTTACCTCACCTTATACTGTAGTAATTTTGAAAATTTATAATCTTGGATTGCAGTCATGTCAGGTTGATCTGGTAAAGGATGGTGGTCATGTTTATTTCATTAGGTTTCTTGATAGCATGGAAGCATATCCTGAACAGCGTGCAATGGCTGCATTTGTTCTGGCTGTAATTGTGGATGGGCATAGACGGGGCCAGGGAGCCTGTATTGAAGCAGGGTTAATCCATATGTGCTTGAAGCACCTTCAAGATTCCATGCAAAATGGTGCACAAACTGAACCTTTATTCCTTCAGTGGCTTTGCCTGTGTCTTGGAAAGCTGTGGGAAGATTTTAGTGAGGCTCAGATAATAGGTCTTCAGGAAGATGCGCCAGCAATATGTGCTCCTTTACTTTCTGAGCCTCAGCCTGAGGTATATCTTCTCTCTAATTTTATATGTTTTTTAATAAATGGGTAGTTTCTATTTTGCTTGTTGCAGGTATTTGTAATCATAGGTGTTTTATGTCAGGTTAGGGCTTCTGCAGTTTTTGCATTGGCTACATTGCTTGATGCTGGGTTTGACCCATTTAGAGATGGTGTTGGAGGGGATGAAGAATGTGATGATGATGAAAAGAGTAGAGCTGTGATTATTATTATTAAAAGCCTCTTGAATGTTGTTTCTGATGGAAGCCCTCTTGTCCGGGCAGAAGTTGCTGTAGGTATATGGTGGTTATCTTGTTCATATTTCATATGTTAGGATTGATAATTGCTTAGATTGTTCTCCCCAGTTTTTAACATTATCATGACATAATTGAATGAATATGACAGAAACTTGGCAGTATGAAGCACCTCGAAAAGTTTCTGTAGCTTTTTTGCTAATGCCTAAGGATTACCTGTAATATATTCCAAATTCTGGATCATTGTGGGCCTCCTAAAAATTTTCAATATACATGTTTTTGTATATAACATTTCTGTGCTATGGTGTAATGCAAAACATTAGAGCAACTTGCAATTATGGTCACATTATACTCTTTGTTGTACAAGTTGTCTATCAGCATCTGACACTGTGATTAGAACCTAATATTTGCATGTTTTGTGCTAACATGATTCTGTCTTTGAATTGCTTTCTTTCCTGATTCGGGGTTGTGACTTGTGAGTGGGTGTTTTACAGATTTACTGTTTTTCTAAATTAAGTTGGTGGATCAATGTTGATGCCTTGTGTTTTTTCTTGGCAGCTCTAGCACACTTTGCCTTTGGACATAAGCAGCACCTCAAGTCAATTGCGGCTGCATATTGGAAACCTCAGCCTAATTCCCTTTTGAATTCATTGCCTTCACTGGCTAATATAAATGTTACAGGAAATGGAAATATAGTCTCATCCCAAATAGGGCCTTTAATCCGAGTTGGAAATGACAGCTCAGCAGTAGTTCGGGGTGGAAGAGTTTCCACTGGCAGTCCTCTTGCTACCTCTGGAATCATGCATGGGTCTCCATTGTCTGATGATTCATCTCAACATTCTGATTGTGGAATATTAAATGATGGTGTCAGTAATGGGGTTGTTCATCATTCAAGGCCAAAACCTTTGGACAATGCAATGTATTCACAGTGTGTACTGGCTATGTGTACTTTAGCTATGGACCCGTCTCCACGCATAGCAAGTCTTGGCCGACGGGTTCTTTCTGTTGTCGGGATTGAACAAGTAACAAACTCTGTGAAGTCTGCTGGTAGCAGTGCTCGGCCTGGTGAACCAACAACTTCCTCACCCTTTCCTAGTTTTGCTGGATTAGCTCGTTCTTCTTCATGGTTTGAAATGAAGGGAGGTAATGATTTTGTTCTCTGTTAATTTCTCATAATGCTTATCCTGAAAACTGTCACCTTTGCTTTTCCTTGATATCTGCTTGCAATAGTGCTATATTTTATTCTATTTAGACATTAAAGTTACAAGATTTAATTGGGAGATGATGTTCACAGGTCATCTGCCTTTAACGTTTAGAACACCTCCTGTTAGCCCTCCTCGACAAAATTTCTTCACTGGCATGCGTAGAGCTTGCTCTCAAGAGTTCAGGCCACACCTGATGAATTCTCCTGACTCAGGATTAGCTGACCCACTTCTGGGTTCTTGTTCTGGGGGGCGCAGTTTTCTTCCACAATCAACTATCTATAATTTTAGTTGTGGCCACTTCTGCAAGCCACTTCTTACTACATCAGATGATGGTGAAGAACCATCAGCCAGAAGAGAAGAGCGGGAGAGATTTGCAATGGAGCATATTGCTAAATGCCAGCACTCCTGTATGCCTTTTAACTTTGTTTTTGGTTTGTTTTGCCAGTTTTCACTTTGAAACTAATAGGTTTCTCGTTTTCTTTGCTAGCTGTTAGCAAACTTAATAATAATAGTCAAATTGCTAGCTGGGATACTAGATTTGAGACAGGTACAAGAACAGCCTTGGTGCAACCTTTCCCTCCTATTGTGATTGCAGCTGATGAGAATGAACGGATTAGGTTTGTGATTTCTGTGTTAATGGATTCCTGTAGCAAGTCAATTCCAGTTTTGAATGTTAAATGATTTGAGATAACACGCCATTAAGAATTGATATTTTCTCATGTTCAGTCTGTGGGAATCTATCTATTAAGTGAAGGTGATAATTTTAGGCCAAATTAGAAATGTGAGCAGGGTAGCGGAAACTTATTGAAAACATTGGTAGTTTGGGATATTCACTTTTTTTTATTAGAAAATATATTTCCTTAAACCTTTTACTAGAAGCTTTAGAGTAACCTATTAGGTTCTGAGTAATGAAGAATGAAAATGCCCTTGAAGTTTTAATTGAGGAATGGGCATGTCACTATTTCATGCCCGATATAATTAACTAGGAACGAGAGTATATGCCATTGTCAGTTTTTCCATGTAAGATACTCTAATTTGCTAGCATTGACCTGTTTTTAAAATTTTAGAGCATGTTGGTTCAAGTACTTGTACAATTCAAGAACAGTTTGTCTTTATCCCATGATCTCAAAAGATTTTCTCTTCCATTTCTGAAGCAAAACCATTGGTCTTAGTTTTTGGAATTTATCCTTGTATTCAGTAGATATGATACTTCACTGATTTTGGAAGAAAATTTGAGATGTATTTTTAGTGTAAAATTCTACATACTCAGTTAATAAAAATTTGTTATTCAATAAAAAAATTAGTATCTATTAATGAGATTTATTTTTGATGTGTTTTTTGTATAATACTATATAATTCAATGAGTTACAACTTGTCATCTCATTGAAATGTTACTTATTGAAATTAACATTTATTTGTAAGGTTTTTAAAATTTTTTAATAAGATGGTGAGCTGTAATCATTGATGGTGCAAAAAGTTATACACCAGAAATGCATCAATTTGAATCTTATTAATATAGATTTTAAAAAAGATTTGGCAAGGTGGCCAATTGTGATTCATATTCACATGGTATGAATAAGATATAAACTCTTAACTTTAAGAAGATTGATATTTTTGGTTTCTTATAAGATCTGTTGCTAACCTATAATTATATAATGAAAAAGTAGAATTCTCTTATTCATGACAGGTGATATATTGTAAATTGCTTTCTGCAAGTGGCTCTTGTTTTGTTACTGAAAAATGAACAATGCTTCTGAAATCAGTTAGATGAGTTTGGTACTACTTTTTGTTTTCTGTGACACTTTCACCATTTGTTTTTGCAAATTATTTGCTGAAATTTAATTTTTTGGTTTTTCTTTTCAGGGTATGGAATTATGAGGAAAACACCCTCCTCAATGGTTTTGATAATCATGATTTTCCAGAGAAGGGAATTTCTAAACTCTGTCTTTTGAATGAGCTTGATGACAGCTTATTGCTTGTCGCTTCATGTAATATTCTTTTCCACCTTTTTCTTTTAATGTTTCATGGTGGCTTTGTTTTGTTAAATTAATTTAGGGCTTATCTCTTGCAGGTGATGGAAATATCCGGGTTTGGAAAGATTATACACTGAGGGGCAAGCAGAAACTCGTTGCTGCATTTTCTTCAATACAAGGTCAGAAACCTTGTGTGCGGAGTTCGAGTGCTGTTGTAGACTGGCAGCAGCGATCTGGATATCTTGTATGTACTTATTCTAAGAATGTTATCTCTAAGAAAGTGTTCCTTGCTCATTGTTTGATGCCTAATATAGTATTCTTCATTGCTTTGATATGACAACTAGTATGCTTCTGGAGAGATATCATCCATCATGCTTTGGGATCTGGATAAGGAGCAGCTTGTTAATTCAGTACCGTCAGCCTCGGATTGCACTGTCTCAGCACTGGTGGGTCTTCAATCTCCTTTGCATTTATGCTCATAGTTTACCTCATCAAAGTAGCAATCTTATAGAAGTTACAAGTTTGGAAAAATTACAGCATATCACTATCGGATTGGCAAATAAGAAGCATGCTGTATTGGATAACAAGCTATGCTGGAAAGTTGTTAAGTTTTATTAGTTTGGATGCTTTCCTGAATGTTCAGAAGGAGGTTAGTTATATGTCAGATTACTTGAATCGTACCTTACCTTTGCATTTGATTTAAGTTATTTCTTGGGTTTGATGTGTAAAGGAAGGTAATTGTTTTGTTGTTTTTTTATTTGGTTTGTTTGTTCTTTTTGTTTTGCTGACATACTTTTCATCTAGGAACTGAAACTGCATTCCATTCTTGGTGAAGAATAAAAACGGCATATGATTTTTCTTCCACTTTCATTAAAGATCTAACTCTTCAAGTTTATCTTGTCATGACTTGTAGTATTGACCATTAATAGTTTTTTTTCGTTCTTTGCTTTTCTTTGTTTTCGCAGTTTATTTCAGTTGCCTATTTTCCTCATTGATTTCCTTTCCCTATATTTACAGGCTTCTTCTCAAGTTCATGCTGGTCAATTTGCTGCTGGTTTTGTGGATGGTTCTGTAAGACTCTATGACATTCGGACACCGGATATGTAAGCACTCTATAATGAATTCTTTATTTTTTTCAGAAGATAATGAATGATATTCTTCTGGAATGATGGATTTTTCCTGTTTGTGATATCATTTTGAGCTTCGAATGATGTGACCTTCCCCATTGTTGATTTTATTCCTGTGACCTTACCAGTTTAACATAGATTCCCTTCCCATTAACTTTGTCAACTAGTGGAAGTGAAATATTTTACAACTAGTTTATTACTATCATTTCACTCATCCAACAGTCATCACCATACACTTGATATTGCTCTCATAAACTTGGGAAACTTGACTGCTTTTATAGTGCTTAACACCTCCCCTCATTTTTACTTGCCTCCCTCTCTTTTTTCGGAAGAAAATGCTCTCTCATGTTCTCATCTGTATTTTCTGTCTGACCCAAGATTGTTATTTATGTTTTAGGCTGGTTTGTGCAACTAGGCCGCATACTCAGCAAGTGGAAAGAGTTGTGGGTATTGGCTTTCAACCTGGACTTGATCGAGGAAAGGTAAGCAGCCCGCAGGTCTTACGTTTGGTAAAAGGGGTGTTCAAATGTTGTCATCATCTTCTTCCCTGTTGAACATTTCATTGTGGTTTTGATTGAGGAAATACAGATAGTTGATGAACTTTACATGTTTTTCAGATTGTTAGTGCATCCCAGGCTGGCGATATTCAGTTCCTTGATATTAGAAGTCAAAGAGATACTTACCTTACAATCAATGCTCACAGAGGCTCACTTACAGCTTTAGCTGTTCATAGACATGCCCCAATAATTGCTAGTGGCTCAGCGAAACAGTTAATCAAAGTCTTCAGTCTGGAAGCCGAACAACTAGGCATCATTAAATACCAACATACCTTCATGGCCCAGAAGATTGGTTCTGTGAGCTGCCTTGCCTTCCATCCCTACCTAGTGTTGCTTGCTGCTGGTGCTGCTGATGCCTGTGTTTCTATCTATGCTGATGACAACTCTCAGACAAGATGAATGTTCAATTCTTTCCCAATTTCATAAATTTGGGAGGCAGCAAACGGTGGTTGAAACATTGTTAGCACAAATTTCATGGAGTCAGAGATCCAGGTTAATGGGTGCAAAAATTTGAGTTTGGATCATTAAGCGTTCGGTGTTCTGATGCCACATTTACAATTTGGGTGTTCCTGGAAATTCAGGGAGCACAATCCGCTGATTGTAATGCTATATATATAGAGACATTCATTAGCCTCCGGTGGTGATTGTTTCACACATGTTTGGAAGAAATCCTATCCTGTATATGGGCTTTAGCAAATAATTTGTTATATAATAGGTAAATCCATGTAAATAGTTTTCCCATTATTTCATCCTTTTCAGTGTGTTCATTGTTCCAACTCTTTGTTTAATTTGTAAAAGCAGCAAACAGACTTTTGTCATTATCATAATTTAAACTAGCGGAAGAAGATAAGTTGTGGGCAAGCCCGAACTTTCTGCCACTCCCCAAGTCCCTGCCACTTTAATTGTAAAGTCTAGCATCAACCATCCCAACAAATATTCCCCAACTATATCTGGATCTAACAAATAACAAATTTACAAAATCAGATCAAACTTTGGTTGGGTTCGTAATGAAATCACCTTAATTGACGAATCACCATAATGGTTGTTTTAGTAAGAACAAAAACTATGACATTCGACTTAATTCTGGAGGTGGCAGTGACAGAAGGCTATAAACATCTTAGGCATCACACAAGGAAACAATAATGAATCACATATCAATCTGAGAGACAATTCCATCTTAGATACGGATTTAGACCATATTCGTATGGACATATCGATGCATAAAAGCCACAATGTCTCATTTCCTTCCACCAACCATACTTTGAGTAGTACCCGACAAGCTAGGGGATGTATTGCTCGTCGTCTTAAGCCTTCCATTGGCATTTCCAAGCACATTCAAATCTTCAAACAATCTGTATGATGGAATAAAGGGCTTCTGTCCTGCCACAGGAGCGGGATTCCTAGGTCCCACACTCGCCCAAGAATCCCCATTCATTGGTGCTCCATTGCTGCCTTTTACGGGGAATGAATTAACGTGCTGCAAGGGTCTGCTCCCTATCACAGGATTTGATGTGGTAGAATTCACTTGGGGAGTAGAAAACATGTTATTAGTAGAGGATAGATGATTTTGGCTGTTCAAATAACCTGGAGTTGCAGCCCATGGTGGAGGGGGATACCCAGATGAGTATTGAGGATATTGAGGTTGAAAATGTGGCTGATATTGAGGTTGTAAGAAAGACTGGGCTCGAGTTTGGGATTGTGCTTGGACCTGCGGTTGAGTTAGCTGTTGTGCTTGGTGCAGAGGTTGGGGCTGGGGATGGGATTGCGGCTGCAGATGGACTTGGGATTGTGCCTGTAACTGTAGTGATTGGGACTGTGGCTGGAGTTGAGGTTGGGGTTTAGTTTGGAACTGAGATTGGGCCTGATGCAGTGAATTTGACTGGTTTTGAGTTTGGGATTCTACCTGGAACTGGCTTTGGGATTGGGATTGTGGGTGAATTTGAGGTTGGGACTGTGGTTGTACTTGTACCTTCTGTGGGGAATGATATTGTGGCTGCACTTGAGGCTGAGGCTGAGACTGAGGCTGGGCCCAGGGAACAACATAACTATTATAAGGCAGCTGTCCCTGACTTCCAAGGTATGTTTGGGAAGTGTAAGGATATCCCTGGGTGCTAGGAGGAACAGGAACCTGATGCATATTTTGGTGAGATGCAGGTGGTGTAGAAGGGGTATGGGGAGAGGAAGCAGATGTTGTTGACAAGGTGAGGCTTAGAAGATCAATCAAGTCCTGCTCTTTTGTAGTCCTAACGGGTGCAGGTCGATCTAGCAAAGCTAATGCATTGCTCGGAGTAGAGGTTGAAGCAGTTGGCATATTCGAAGTTGTCAAAGTAATATTGTTGATTGGCACAATAGCTTCACTTGTTCCAGCAGATGTACTCTGAGAAGACGTGGACTGTGCTCTGGAATGCCTGCACTCGCAATAAACGTGAACCAGTCAAGAACTGACCTAAACCTAACACATTTTAAAACTATGATGTTTGATCACAGATGAAAAGAAACAAGGTCAACAAGCTCTTGGCCTTTTATAAAGGATGATAATAGTTATCAAGACTTGAGATGGGTTCTGCCGAAAAGAGTTGACTAGTATGTCTAAACAATAACCTAAAACCAAGTTCTGTGTTTCTTTTTTTTTTTTAATAAAAGGAAAGAACAAATAAATTATCATGGGCTGTGAATTGTGATTAATGCTCAGATTCTCTATGTGGATTTTGCCTAACTACAAGCGATATTCACTAACAAAAAATTACTTATTTCTAGGATTGTGACAGGAAATATACGATGAATTAGAGGTTAGCAAATGAAACCTTCTAGCTAGCTGGGCAAAATCATCTTCCTCTTCTTCCTCTTCATCAATCTGGCTTCTTGTCACAGAAGCAACGGGTGTAGGTGGTCTAAAATTAGGTGCTGGACTTGAATTCTTCACTTCATTTGATTTGTTGGAGTTACTTGCTACAGTTGGCTTGGAGTTTACACCAGTGTATTCAATTGGCAGGGGGGAACCTGAAGCTATGGCATCATGTTTTGCTAGTAAGCTTTGCAGGCCATCATTTAGTTCAAGACCTCGAGCTAAAAGTTCCTCATCCCTGCCACATAGCCAAGAAAGAACTTTTGTATTTACACATTGACCGCGTGCAAAAGAAAGAACTTCTGACTTTTATAGAAATCCACACACAAGTCATGTGCAAACAAAGAAACATAAGCATAAAGGTGGATGCCATAGATAAGATGACCATTAAGATGATGATAATTACAAAAAAAAAAAAAAAGCTTTCAGGACACAAGCTTTTATGTTCCATGGTGCATCCCATTGTTAGCCCTAGACCTCCCAAATAGGGTTCCAATAATTGGGCAGAACAATCTGACAGAGGAATTAGTGAACAGAGATAATAGAGAAGGCTATGTACTGAAAATCATTAGCGCCATTTAAAGAAGAGAAATTTGGAGACAACTAACCCAGTGGTTGTAAGCATCTGCATAAGCTTTTTTTGGTTGGAACGGCATCGGTTGACAAGATCAACTATCACTTCATCTTTTACTGCCTGCCAATACAGACAAAAAGTACAGTTAAAGATTTCACTCTCAAATTAAATTAAATAAAGGTTTGATTAAAAATAAAAAAGGTTTTATTATTGTTGTTCATACCGCACGTTCACTGGGGTTTACAGCTTGCAGCATGTCACTTAAGAGGTCCATAACATCCCTCATAGATTCCAAGCTAGACAAACTAAGATAATCAAAGACAATTTCAGCCAAAAGAAAGTAGTGAGACAAAAACATCTATAGATGAACATACAAACTTTATAAACAAAACTAAAGTGAATTTAGACCTTAAACTTTCAATCTCTGTAGCCATTGTTTCGTCAAGCCTTCTAGAAGAATTGCTTGGCATTCCATAACCAGGATGATTCAGGGTTGGATGCGTAGCAGGGGGTGTAAAGATAGGAGCTGCGTTCGATGAACGCTTGGGAAATTCTACTCCAGAACGCTGCCATTTGTACAGTTATATAATATTAGAATCACTAGAGTAGTCAAATACGATGAGAGTAATTGATCTTAGAAGTGGTAATCCTTGATATCATGTCCTTGATGCCGGTCCAGTATGAGACATAACTACTTAAGGTGCTATGCTTACCCTTAGCTCATCATATGCCCAGTAGTACTGAGGATATTTACCCCCAGGACCACCAAATGCCTCCTGCCAAGATTCCAACAAAGCCAAGATTTTATCCCTCACAAGCATATCAGCCTGCAGAAATCAGGGAGTCAGGCTCATTAAAACTGACAGATAGATGGAGATTTTAAATAGAAAGAGATGGCAGATGAAGCATTTAGATCAGATAAAGTTCAACAAACAATAATAGTAATAAAAACTGTCATATATCAGCAAAACAATGTGAGAACAAGATAAAAATAAATACAAATGAGATGCTCAATCCATGCACCAAAAGTCAAAACATGCATAAAAAGCATTTCAGCTAAACCAATGACTTGGTCAAGGAAATCACCTCAAAAGCAAAATAACCGGACAACCACTACAATTCAACATTCATAACTAGCTCAATGATTTTCAACACCCATCACTTTTGGAGTCATGTCATCCTTCAGAAAAATTCCTGTCCTCACAGATAACATGAACCAAACTTAAATTTGGGATGCAAATAAGGCAGCTAGCATGTACCCCATTGGTTCACAAACACTAGTATCAGTCCTCAGTTGAAAGTGAATGCTAAGCACCTTCAATGGAGAAATAAGATTTGTCTTCCTTCAAAGGACATATGTTACATCATTAATTTTCCTCCAACATCTTACCACATGCACAAATCTTCATCCAAGAACTACATTCGCAGCACTCTTGCTTTTATTGTAGACTTTTGCTCTATAGCTAACAATGACCCCTTGAAACCTAATGGCTCTAAACTAGTTCTATGCATTCTAAAGACCATTAAATTAAGATAACTACATACGAGCAAGAATCCTTTTCGAAAAGGAAAGAAAGTAAGCAATAATAGTTTTAACCAGAAGAACAAGACCAACAATTCTTGTTATAATCAAATCAGGAAGATCAAAAGTACCCTCTTCTTCACAATTTTGACCATCTCCCCCAATATATTCCTCTCAGCAATCTGAAAATGGACATAGTCACCACAATTCTTCACCATCGTCTCCAAAAGCTACAAATGGTAAATGACACGCTGTTAATCCACAAATACACATGATACATGAAATCCCCAAAAAACAGAAAAGCAATTTTGAAAAATTATTTTCCAATAAAACTTACCGTTAAAGCAAGTAATTGCACTTTAGAACTCTTGTGTTGCAACCTTTTCTTCACAGCCTTTACAACATCCTTTGCTTGCCTGACAAATTCAACACCCACAGATCATATCAGTAAACTAGAAATTTTTATATTTTTAATCAATTAAATGTTTTTTTTTTCCTCAGAAGGCCTTTCACTTTACAGTAATGGTTGAGAAAATTTCATCACTTTTTCTTCAATTAGCTTCATCTAATTCAACACAAAAACTAGCTTTAAAATATCAAAAAAAGCAGAGAAAATTCAATAAATTCCATCAAAGAAAAAGAAAATCAACATCCATAATTCAGCTATATTAGATACATAAACCAAAAGAAAAACAAGAAGATATGGGAAAATTACAAAACAACAAAATTAAATATCAACATAAAAGCATGCACGTGGAAATTAAGAAATTAAACAGAAAAAAAAAATCAAAGTCAACTCCTTTACAAAAATTGACGAAGAAAAAAAAAAGATTGAAACTTTTTACCAATGATTAGAATTAACAGAATCGCAAATATCGATGTTCATAGTCCAATCGGGACCGATTAGAAGATCGCTCGTTGCCTTGTCTACTGCTACTGTCGCAGCTGACGATGAAGCTGATGACATCATCATCATCTTTCCTCTTCTCTTCTCTTCTCTTCCTTTTCCTTTAAAAATAACAAAATATTTTCTGCTTGTTTCCCGAGAAAATTCCACCAAATGAACAACAACAACAACAACAACAACCTCAAAATTTTCCCTAGAAAATCACACCAACTTTTCCTTACCTTCTGTTTGGATGCCTAGAAAAAAACAAAAAAAAAAAGAAACTGAAAACCCTAGAGAAAAATGTAAAAAGCGAAATTCTTTCTTTCTTTCTTTCTCTCTCTCGTTTTCTCTGCTTTCCTTTTAAAGACCTTCCAAGCCAGAAAATTTCATTTCATTTGTAATTTGTAATTTTCTACGGAAAATTCGTTTCTTTTTATTATTAAGCTTTTTTCTTCTCCATTAGTGCGCTTACCGACGCGCTACATTATATCGTGAAAAGAACGCGCTGCGTTGGTGCAATCTTATCTCGTTAATGGTTTAGCAGATTACGAGGAGCCACTGTTGGAATTAATGTTTGGTGGTGAAGAAAGTGAATTTTCTAGGAAACTTCTTTTTATCAACTTTTGACTATAATTTAAATGTATTTATATAATTAAAATTAAATTAAACGTCATCGTAGAATTTATTTAATTAATTTTTTTATCCAAAGAAGACAAATTCCAGTTAAAATTCACATCCACATGTTTTCTTCAAAAATTTTAATTATTAAATCACGAGGTAAAAATTATTTAATTAATATTTTCATATGTACGAATAATATTAATTAAAATTATACTATATAAACATTTTTAATTAATAAATAATTACAAAAGATCTTATTTAATTACAATCAATCGGTTCTTATAAATATCCTTTAATAAAATCTTTTTAAAATACAATTTAGGAAGAACATTTTTTAATTTAATTATCAAAAAAATTGTCAAATAGAGCCGATTTTTTTTATTTATTTATTTTTGTAAAATAAAGTGTGAGATGGGACATGAATTTCCTAGAAATTAACGGAAAATGCCAATTATTGTAACTATGCAAAGAGCAAGTGACGAGAAAGTTATTGGAAGAACAAAAGAAGCAAATCAATTATGAAATATGCCTTTGGCTTTGAATTTTTGTGGGTTGGAAATAGAATTTGGAATTCCATTTACAAACATCTATGATACTTCATTTATTCAACAATTTGTTCAATTATGCTACCTTTTGTCCAAATTTTAAATTTCTTTCTCGAAATTTCATTGTAATTATGATCTCATTATTTTCGTAAAAAAATTTAATTTTATAAAATTAAAATTAAATTTTCTAATACTTATAATTTTTAATTATTTTTAAGTTACGGTATAATTAACATAAAAAATATTAAACTTAATAATCGTTGAGATTTTAAGAATAAAAATTTTAAATTCTAATTAAGTCGTAATCCAAAAAGAAAATGATAGATAAATAAATGAAAATGGCATGAGGAGGATGATTTGATTATCTTGTTGAAGGAGGTGGAGGCAACTAAACTTTTTCTTCACATCAAAAATAATAACAAGGACAATACTAGTCAGAAAGATAATAGATGATATGTGAGATTTGGTTAATTTTAATGGAAAAGGATTGCGACATTTAATTTTATAATAGTGGCTGGCGGCGTATATCTTTGACTCAACCAATATTGTTTATATGTCAGATGTTACTCCAATAATTAAGCACTAATATGGAGTGGCTGTCATCCAGAGTGAGAAAAAAAATGAAATAAAAAATTATTTAAAATCATAGCATACGATTTTTATTTTATTTTTTATTTGATTTGAATTAAATTTGAATAATAAATATATATATATATATATATACATTAATTTAGATTAAATTTTAAATTGAGAAATGAAAACTTAATTGAATAAAAAAATTATATATTTTTATTAATTTTTATGTATGTTTTAAATTTTTATAAAATAAAAATAATTGATTATATATAAATTTATTTAAATATATTAAAATTTATATTAAAATAATATATAAAAAATAAAAAAATAAATTGAATAGATAAAATTTAATTTAAATAAAATCAATTTAAATTCAAATCGAATTTGACAAATTTTATTACTCGTAATCCTACTTAGCCTATGCCCAACTACGTATTTATTCTTGCTGCATTTAGTCTTGGTCTTCGGAGAATAAGAAAGCATAGCCAATTAAAGGTTATTGGAGTTGATCAGTATCCCACTCACTCACCCAAAAGAAGGCATACAGGAAACAAATCCTTTTCGAATAATTAACTTTTTTTTTTTTTGTCTTTTCCTTTCCTTTTAATTCATTATTTTGTTTTTAATATTTAATATTAATACGATCTGAATTTTGAATACTAAAATTTATTAAAATTATTTTAAAATTTATATTCTTAATAATAAAAATTTTCAATCTATCAATCTTTATTTTTTAATTAATTTTTTATTTTAATGAAAAATCTTACGAACTTAATTAACCTAAATTACAATTCTTACGTTTTGGGTTTTTCCGTTGTTGGTGTGGGAAACTATAAGCAAAAAGCAAGTCAACGGTTATGTGTTCCCATCATTCCTTGTGTGACAGCCATCATGATTTCAGGTCTTCCATGGAAATACAATAATTCTCCATCAAATTGCAAAAGCAAAAATTTTTCTAGGCATTGATGATGGATGCAATCAAAGTATCCTACCCTTCTAATTTCCCCTCTTTCTCTTTCAATTTGTGGATGTTGACATGTGCTAAGCCTAAACCAAAGGGGTTGCTCGCAACGGATAAAATATACATGAAATTTTTTAAGTGAAATCTATAAATTTTGAAAAAAGACTTAATAATAATTTTAGTAAAAAATTTAAATCAATAAATTAATAAAAATTAATAATACTAAAAAAATTATTTATAATTTAAATTTGATTGATACTTATTAAATGATTAAAAATTTATCAATATTTTATTAAAAATATTTATATAAAAATATATATATTTATTAATTTTTTTAAATCGATATATTTAATTTATGTAATGAAATATTTAATATATCAATTTTAATTTTTATTTAATCATTTTTAATAAAAAATTTTACGAATTTTACTTAAAAATTTTGTCTAAAAATTTCTTGTTGGCAACTATCACAGCCTAGGATACTCCTGCTTTCGAAACAGTCTGACCATGCATAAAAGCACAGCAGGCATGCAATCGATCACGCCCAGCAAAATTAAAGGCACCATTGTGAACACATGCGCAACTATATCCACATATTGTTGGCCCATGCTCCAGCAAAAATTACTGCAGATGGTTAATCAAGGGTAATTACATACTACTAATTACTTTTTGACAGCTTTTCAAATTCAATTCGAAGGCATTTTTTATCCACCAAGGTTAAATGTATGCAATTTAACTATAATTGTCAATAGGACAAGTCCAATAAGGTTTGTATTAGGTTATTTTGAGATTGTCAACATTTAAATTTGAACTATGATTATTAGAATTAAAAATTAAGTATTCAAACAAATCATGTATCTGTTGATTGTATCACATTATTTTGAGTTAAAGAAAATTAAGTTATTTCAAATAATTAATCATTTTGAATTTGTATTAATTATTTAGACTTGACACTTTAATTTAGTGAGTTCGAATTTAAATTCTTTTGAGTCAAAATTATAAAATTATAAAATTTAAATTAATTTAAATTTGAATCATTTCAAATTAAAATTTTTGGTTTTTCAACTTTGGATCGATACATGTTAAGGTCAAATAACTTCAGAGTCATTAACATTTTTTTAATTAAATCGTGTTTGATTGTGTCAGATAAATATTTTCTTGGGCTATCTTTGTTAGCTCTAAATTCAAATAAGAAAATAAAAACTAAAAATGAGCAATTAAAGTAATTTATTGAACATACATAGATATCAAAAGGAGTACAAAGTTCAACATTATTTAATATGTCGAGATAATGATATGTGGATACATATACAGCAAGGTTTCCTCACAAAGGGAGGAGGATAGTGGTGTTGTATGTTCAGTCCTCGCCGCTACGATCAGCATTGATTTCATCAAGAACAACCACCAGAGCAACAATGAATGCGTAATCAACATTAGGGTATGCAGTAACTCCATAAGTGTCTGTGTCAAATACCATGGTTTTCACGTTGTGTTTTCTATGCATCTGCATATGTGTTGCACACACCCATTAATGACTTCAAGCTAAGATTTCCAATCAAACTCTTAATTCTTATATTTTATGATTATTGAACGGTGTAATAATAATATTTTTTGTTATATATATATATATGTATGTATGTATGTATGCATGTATGTAAGTTTCATCAAGAACCATTAGGGTATGCAGAAACTCCATAATTGTCTGACTCAAATACCATGGTTTTTACGCTGTGTTTTCTATGCATCTGCACATATGTTGCACACAACCATCAATAACTTCAAGCTAGGATTTCCAATCAAACTCTTAATTCTTGTGTTTTATGATTATTAAACAGTGTAATAATATTATTGTTTGTTTTATATATATATGTATGTATGTATGTATGTCTCATCAAGAACCATTGGGGTATATAGTAACTCCAAAATTGTCTGTGTCAAATACCATGGTTTCATGCTGTGTTTTCTCTGCATCTGCATATGTGTTGCACATACCCATTAATGACTTCAAGCTAGGATTTCCAATCAAACTCTTATTGATTCTTATATTTTATGATTATTAAACGGTGTAATACTATTATTTTTTGTTACATGTATATGTGTGTGTGTGTTTCATGTCTATTACGTTATTATTATTGGAAAATCCTGCATAAAAACTTAAATTTTGGTTAAAAAAGATTGAAAGTATGATTTGTTTAGTACTTCGACTAGTTTTTTATGGTCAACGGAAGGATCATGATATATAAAATCCCACCTTCATCTAAAAATTTATGAGAAAGTGAGAGTTATACTAAGTGTCTGTTCGATGCTAGAGTCGTGTTTGGCCTCAAACACGTTGCTAGTGTGGAGAGAATGAATCCCTACTGCACTAAAGTTCATCATCGAATGAGAACTTAATTACATGAACAGTGGAGAAAAAGGGGAAGTTTTTTTTTTTTTTTTTTTTGGGTATTTAGGAGGTAAAGGTCTAAAGAAAATTGGAGAATGAAAAGTTTAAAGGAGTGGGATCGATCCCAAACCTTGTTGGAATCCATTTCTTAAAGAGAGTAGGTGCACTATTTGATTAAGACACACCCACATGATCCAAAATGATATTTGCTCTTCCAAAATGATAAAAAGGGGGTGCAATTAAATTAAAGCGTTTACAACTAATTACCTCTGCAATTATGGTGTCTCCAGCATAAATAGTGCAACTGCTCTCATGCCAGCCCCCTTTGATCCTGAAATCAGGCTGTGATTCACTGGTATTGGATGCCAAGAAAACGTCTAATGTTGTCTTGAATTGGAGCATAGAAGATTTCTTCACACTGAATAGCAAATCATCGGAGCTGTTGCTTTCTCCTTTAAAAACTTGCCATCTCCTATGTACTGTCAATATCTGACAAATCACATATAAAAATGATGCCTTAAATTTCAATCATAATTCATAAATTTTCCTGTATCTACTAATGAAACATTTAATTTCACTTGAAATATACAATTTCCAATCATATAATGATTTAATGATCAATTAAACAAAAGAGCAAAAAAAGAAAAAAACCATAGTTTTAACGGTTAACGTCTTCTGTTTCTGATAAAAAATTGAAAATTTTAGATCGAAATGAGTTCAGACATATAAGAGAAACATATATTCTGTGTCTTTTAGGACATATTTGGTCTAAAAGGGTAACAAAATTTACCTTCTGTTTGAGAGAGACGAGAGGATTTCCAGCGGCGTCAAGTAAAACGCGACGATCACGAAGGCTGAACAGTTTACCTTTAACCTTGAAAATAGGGTTACCATTAACGTCGGTAATATTAAAGTTATTTTCTGCAAGTGTAAATACTTTCTGTTGTATTTTAAGTTCCACGGGGTATGTGGCTAGGAACTGTTCTCCAATCACCACAATGGGGTTAGCCACCGGCGTATAGGCATTGGCCGGTGCTGGCACTGGCAGGTTTCCTCCTATTGCTGCCATTGAATTTATTATCCAAAATTTCAGAGAGAATTTGAAATTTTCTTTTGTTTTTTTGGGTTTTTGATCAGAATTCTTCCATTAATATTTGCAATTATATATGCAAATTGATCAAAAAGCCAAAGGCATCGGTAAAACTTGGAATGGTAAATGTGTGTGAATTCCAGGAGATTTCTGTTGCAACGTTACGTGTTCGAATTAAATTCTTTCGCCGGTTACTGGTTTGTTTGGAATGAGGCCAAGCCGGCCATGAATTGTTTTGTTGCAACGCTTTCACGTATAACAATGCAAATTTGTTTTTTACCTTTTTTTTTTTCAAATTCAACTATCACAAAAAAGGACAGATAATTAACTTAAAGAAATGGATAATTGACTATTTGCTACAAAACAAACAATTAATTTTCCAATAAAGTTTGTACCAAAAATTTAACTATCTGGCAGAAGATGTATTTAGATTCTGTTTGTAAAATAAAAATCATAACTGAAAAATGATTTTGAATGGTGAAATTTTTGCATATTTGCTGGTTGTTTTAGTTTGGATTGTCCAGTAATTTATATTCTTCTTGATTACTTATATCAAAGATTAGTATTTGAGTATGATTGTAATTGATTTCTACTTTTATACATAATTTCATTAAAAAAATTGAATACTCCCATTGTTCCTAATATAGTACTTTCTTTCATATTTGATGAAAAAAATAATCTCAAATAATATTCAAACCGAATATGTCACGTAGCAAAAAAATTAAATTATCTCTATTATGTAAATCTAATAGGAATCAAACAAATATAGTTAACAAATAAATTACTAAATTACAAGCACAAGGATATAAGTAATTTACGTGAAAATCTTTTCAAAATGAAAAGTAAAAATCATGAGCAGTAACAAATAATATTCATTATCAAAATAATGAGAATACACAGTTTTTTTTAGCTAGAACTAGAGGTATACAACTATAATATCTCAAAATTAAACAATTTTGATAAGGAAACAATCTTGTAAGAGAAAATTGAAAAAGTTTCAACAAATTTAGAGATTAACAAATACTCACAAAATTAGTAGGTAGAAAACTCAAAACCCGATCTCCACCGTTCAGACTGAAGAACAATGAGTTTTATACACACAGATAAAATTTTAGCCAATCGGACAACCGATTGACCTTGATGAAACTACTTGACTGAAACTGCACAACACCCTTTTTTCTCCATTTTTTTTCTATTTTGCTGCTACACTCTTTTGTTTCCTTTTTTTAGTCATATAAAGGTTTAAAACCCTATAACTAAGAATGAAAGAACTAAAAAGTCCCTGGTGAATGGGCTTTAGTTTTAGGCCACATTCACATGAAGGAAACTAAGTCCAACAAATTTCTCATTTTCTAGCTATGTAGAGGGAATCGCCTTTCCGATGATCAAATGACAAACTTCAAGCTTCTCCCTTGGTAGCTATACCAACTCAGAAGATTATTCTCATGCAAAGACTTCATCTCATCTTGCATGGCATCAACCCACTCTTTTTTGTTTTCATTTTTCATGAGCTCTACATAATATTCGGGTTCTCTCTTGTCAGTTATTAATACATGCTCATCAACAGAATATCATGTGAAAGGCTGTCGATCTCTAGTAAACCTCCTTATTGGAACTTTTAGTAAAACCTTCGGCTGACCTCTGATATTGGTGACTATTCATGGGTATCATCACCCACCTCAACCTATGTAAGACTGGTATCAACATCACTTGTATTATATTGATTATCCTTAATATCTTCAACCTCTATAGGCACATGTGTTAGAAGAACTAGATCCAAGTTAATCAAACCATCACTGCATCATGGAACTAATGTATCAATCTTTTGAATATATTCAATGCTCTGGTCTTCAACAAAAACAACATCCCTGCTTCTTACAAGTTTCTTCTACATTGGATCATAAAACTTATAGCCAAACTCATCTTGGCTATAGCCAAGGAACACACATTGTCTAGTCTTAACATCAAACTTGGACCTCTCATCTTTGAGAATATGTACAAAAGCCTTACATCAAAAGTGCGCAAGTGATCATAGGACAACCTTGCCTGACCAAACTGTATTTAAAACATCAAAATCTAGAGGAACACATGGTGAGAGATTCAAAACATGTACAACTATACTCAAAGTCTCACCCCAAAAAGATTTTGATAACTGTACTTGTGAAAGCAAACGTTTCACTCTTTTTATTAGTGTGTTGTTTATCCTTCAGCTAACCTATTTAATTGAAAAGTTTTATGAGGTGATTTTTGATGTCTAATACTTTACTTTCTATAATACTCATCAAAAGGTCCAGTGTACTCACCCCATTATCAGTTCTTATGCATTTCAATTTCAACCCTATTTGTCTTCTAACTAAAGCATGAAATTGTTTAAATACATATAACACTTGGTCTTTTGATTTCAAGGTATAAGCCCATATTTTCCTTAAATGATCATTTATAAAAGTCACAAAATAGATGAAACCACCAAGTGTTTTTGTTCTCATAAGATCACAAACATCGGAATATACTAAATCAAGTATACTTGGCTTTCTTGATGGAAGGGATGTCTTGAATGCAATTCTAATTTTTTTCCCTACCAAGTAAGGATCACACTTCTTTAAGGATACATTCTTTATTCTAAAAAAATATTTTTCTTAGCCAAAACCTTCAAACCCTTATCGTTTATGTGACTAAGTTGCTTGTGCCAAAACTTAGTTGTATCATTATTATTTATTGCATTGATAATGGAATCAGATACTTTTACTTGCATCAAATACAATAAAGAGTGCTTCATACCCCTAGCTACAACCATAGAACCTTTAGTGAGCTTCCATGACCATCACAAAAAGTGTTGCAAAATTCTTTATCATCAAGTATCCTTGCAGAAATTAAATTCATGCGAATATTGAAAATGTGTTTAACATTTTTTAAGACCAACATAGTGCGATTATTGGTCTCTAAGAACACATCTCTCATACTAATGGCTTTAGTTGAGCCATCATTACTCATTCTAACACTCCTGAAATCATCAAATGTGTAAGATGTAAAATAGTATTTTCAAGATATAGCATGAATTTTGGCATTAATATCAATCACCCAACTAGTCTCATGGTATGTAAGATTAACAATATTATCATCATATAAAATAAGGAAGTCATCTGTGATAGTAACAACTTTATCAGCATCATTACGATCATCATTCTTCTTTTCTTTATCTTTGTCACTATTGTTGTCACTTTTCAACTTTCGACAATACTTTTTATACGCCCTTTTAGACCACAATACTAACACTCAACAATGGCAAATTTGTTAGACTTACTCTTGCTTCTGTCTTTATTTTTCGGACCTTTGCTTTTATTCCTCCCTCTATTTTTTATGACTAAGACCTCAGACTATGAATAAGAACCTTGTGACTTTCTTCTCATCTCTTCATTCAAAACACCACTCTTAGCCAGATCCATAGTAATAATACCATTTAGGGCTAAGTTAGATAACATTGTTCTAAATGTCTCTTATGAGTCCGACATTGTACCAAAAAGCTATAAGCCATATATCTCATCTTCAAACTTGATATTCATGCTAGCCAATTGATTAATAATACCTTGATATACATTCAAGTGATCTATCATAGGAGTTCCATCTTGATATTTCAAACTCATCAATTGTTTAATTAAAAACAGTTTATTATTCCTAATTTTTTTAGCATACAATTCCTTAAACATGCTCCAAAGAGTACATGCATGTGTCTCTCTACTAACATATTTCAAAACATTATCATCTACCTGCTGTCTAATATAATCATATATCGGTCGATGAAACAAATTCATGAATTTGTTTTATTTTCAATAACAAATATAGGCAAATAATAATTCTTCATATAAAGCAAGTCTTCTATCTTCCCTTTTCACACATGATAATTTGAACCATTCAAATTAATCATTCTACTTGTATTGGCTTCCATTATTCAACATAATGCACAAATCAAATAGCCTGAACTCTGATACCATTTTGATGGAATAAAATAATCTCAAACAATATTCAAATCGAATATGTCATGCAGGAAAAAAATCAAATTATCCCTCTCTTGTATGAATCTAGCAAGAATTAAACAAATAGAGCTAATAAATAAATCACCAAACCACAAGCACAAAGACATAAACAATTTAAGTGAAAACCTTCACAAAACAAGGAGTAAAAACCACGGATAGCAATAAATAATCTCCACTATCAAAATAATGAAAATAAAAGTTATCTCTAGTTAGAACTAGAGGTATACAACTACAATATCTCAAGATTAAACAATTTTGGTAAAGAAATAATCTTGCAAAAGAAAATTGGAGAAATCTTAGCAAATTTAGAGATTAACAAATACCTACGAAATTGGTAGGTAGAAAACTCAAAACTCGATTTTCACTATTCAGACTGCAAAACAATGAATCTAAACACACTAATAAAATTTCGGCTCAATCAGACAACAAATTGATCTTGATCAAACTACTTGATTGGAATTATACAAAACCTTTTTTTCTCTCTTTTTTTTTCTCTATTTTGCCGCCACACTTTCTTGCTTCTTTTTCAGTCATATAAGGGTTTAAAACCTTATATCTGAGCATAAAAAGACTAAAAAGTCTTTGGTGAATGGGTTTTAGTTTTAGGCTACCTCCACGTGGAGGAAACTAAGCCTAACAATATTTAACTTGTTCGGGGTTCCTTAATTAAGAGAGTGGTATGATATTTCTTATTGTATAGACTTTGTAATCACTTCTACCACTAAGATTTTTGAATAATTATTATTCTAATGTTTGAGAGAGTTCATTTCATTATAATTGGCATGGACTGACATTATAACAGCTAATTCTGAAAGCTGAAATCTAGTATTTGAAATCAGTAAATGGGGTCTTTCCAGTGGATAATCAGAACTGTTTATCATGCCAGGAGAGATAATCGGTTCTTCATTTGCAGATTCTCTAAAGAAATCAGGCAGAGGATGTTGAACATATCAGGCATTCAGAGAAAGGTGGGTGATTGAAATCTGAATTTAACTGGCCAGCGCTAAGCTTAGGGGGAGAGCTTTGATTACTCTCATGGCCAGGATTGCAGAGAAAGCTGTCATCGATTATGCAAGACAGGAAAAAAAAATAAAAGGTTGGCTGGATTTAGCCTTCTGTTTCTACTCCACAGCATCGAAGGACTCACCCGAGGGAAGCTTTATGGACTTAAAGGCGTTTCCAAGGAGTCCGTCAACTCTGCTCTTTGCCAGAATGGGGGTTTCAGCCCTGGGATTTTTGCTTAAATTGTATTATAAAGTGTTTTGTTTCCATGTAATATCTTAACTGTATGCTTGTTGCTGACCATTTCCTACTTTTTCTGGATAAATAAAAATTTTTGCTTCTCCCAAAAAAGGGTTATTCTTGTAATGCTAAGAGGCACTTGCTGCATTTTGTTCTTACAGCATTCTATAAATTCTGTCCACATTTTCGCTGGTGTCCTTCGAGTGCAAAGTTACAAGTGCTTGTCAATCAGCTCTCATTTCATAGTTAAAAGACTAGAAAATTTCTTGAAAAACAGAGTATGTGAGCAAAGCATTGCTAATATCCACATCACCAAAGCTAACAACAGTCAATTAGAGAGTCAAGACATGATGGTTGTTTCTGGTTGCAGTCATGCTCAAACGTTGGTCCTTATCAGGTTGCCGTGCCCAGGGGTGTAACTGTAGATCATTGCCAAGCGTCTTTACTTTAGTCTTCTGTCCCTGAAATCAAACATCTTCATCTTTCTCATTTTTCCTTGCTTAATTACGTGGTTCATATATAGACGCTATTATCTTAATCAATCACATTTGCTTGTTAGATTCCCAAGTCGGCCTATTGACTTCCCAAGTCTTCAATTCCAACTCGTTTCCAAGTCTCAATGAATGCTTAGAAAGCAAGGGTTCAAAATAGTCAATGTTGGCTCAATTTATTGAGCAAATTTCAATTTGAAATAGAAGGAGTCAATTTTCTATCTCTTTTTTTCTTTTTTTTCACATTGAGATCTTAACATCAAGGTCTCAAAGTGATCTTGGAGATAACAGCAAAGTTTCCTTTTAACTTCATTTTTCCAATTCTCAGAAGTTCCAAGCATTTATTTACTTTCTATAATATGGAAGTGGTTGGTGCAGTTGTGGAGGTGATACTATCCAAGGTGATTTCAGTTGCAGCCGAACAGATTAGCCTTGCAATGGGTTTCAAGGAGGAGTTGACAACGCTCCATGACTCACTTACTATCATCCAAGCTCTACTGCAAGATGCGGATAAAAGGCAAGAAGAAGACAGGGCCGTTAAGCTTTGGCTCGAGAAGCTTAGAGATATTGCTTATGAAGCTGACGATGTACTGGATGAATTTGCTTATGACCTTCTTCGAAGGAAGGTGGAGATTCAGAACAAAATGATGGAAAAGGTCAGCTGCTTTTTTTCGACTTCAAATTCTATAGCATTTGGTGTCATGATGGCTAAAAGAATTAGAAAGATTAATACATCTCTTAGAAACATCAACAACCAAGCCAATCTGTTTGGACTCCAGAGGAGAGTAACTGATATGATTATTCTGCCTAGAGGAAACCAAGTGTCCCACTCTTTTCTTGGAGATTCAACCCAAGTTATTGGAAGGGAATATGATGTTTCAAAAGCAATTAACCTGTTGATTAACTCGACTTGTCGACAAGCCCTCCCTGTTTTATCGATAATAGGGATGCCAGGTCTTGGAAAAACAACTTTAGCCAAATTAGTTTGCAAACATGAGCAAATACAAGAACATTTCAGTAGAATAATATGGGTTTGTGTATCTGACGATTTTAATGTTGAAAGTATTTTACTAGAGATGTTGGAATCTCTTACCCGAAATTCGTTTGCCATTAAAAACAAAGATACTACACTTCATAAAATGCTTGAAGTATTGGGAGGGGATAATTATCTTCTTATACTTGATGATGTATGGAATGAGGATATGGAGAAGTGGGAAGATCTAAGAAATTGCTTGTTGGGAATAACAAGAAATATGGAGAGTAGAATTATTGTGACAACTCGAAAGGAGAATGTAGCGTTGGCTATGGGAACACTTCCTGGTTATATGCATCATCCGCACAGACTTGTAGATGAAGAGTGTTGGTCAATAATCAAAGGGAGAGCATTTGCCGGAAACTACTCTTCCATACCTCTAGAATTGGAGGTTATTGGAAAGGAAATTGCTAAAAGATGTGGAGGTGTGCCATTGGTTGCACGGGTTATAGGTGGAACATTGAGCAATAAAAGTGACAAAGATGAATGGATGTCAATCAAAGATAGTCCTGCTTGGTGTTCATTTGAAATGGATAATGGCATTTTACGTGTACTTAAATTGAGTTTTGATCGGTTACCTTCATCATCCTTGAAGCAGTGTTTTGCATACTGCTCAATCTTTCCTAAAGACTTTGAAATTAAAAGGGAAAACTTAATTCAGCTTTGGATGGCTGAAGGGTTTCTTCAATCCTCTGAAGTAAGTAAGGTGGAGATGGAAATTATCGGTAACAAGTATTTCAATGACTTAGTATTGAATTCCTTGTTCCAAGATGTGGAAAGGGATGTATATGGAAACATTAAAACTTGCAAGATGCATGACTTAGTTCATGATCTTGCTCTGTTCGTTTCAGAAGCAGAATCCTTGGTTTTCGAGAAGGCTGGTTCCATGAATAATGCTTCTCGTATTCGACGCTTGAGTGTCATTTCCACCGGAGAAGAGGCACCAACTATTCCAGAAGCTGTTGCTACAAAGTTGCGTTCTTTGTTTTCCAAGGTTGATATCTTCAACAGTATCTCAGAGGAACCCAGAAGCCTCCGAGTCCTAGATTTTCAGAATCCTAACGTTGAGAAGTTGCCAGCTTATCTTGGCAAATTGAAGCATTTAAGGTACCTTAACATTTCAAGAACTAAAATCAGAAAGTTACCGAAATCTTTCACCCGACTCTACAATTTGCAGACGTTAAGACTCATGGACTGCAGTCTCGAGAGGCTTCCCAAAGGAACAACAAGACTGGTTAGCTTGAGGCATATTTATTTTGATGAGGAAAAGATTATGCCAGTCAAGATTGGATGCTTAACAAACCTTCGAACATTGCCATTCTTTTATGTGGGAGTGGAAAAAGGACACCAAATTGAAGAACTTGGTTGCTTGAGCCAACTCAGAGGAGAATTAAAAATATACAACCTTGAGCATGTAAAAGAGAAAGCTGAAGCCATTAGAGCTAAGTTGCAAGAGAAGACAGAAGTATATGAGCTGGAACTGTTATGGAGCTTCAAAAGAGAAGGCTATAGCAATGACAAGGAAGTATTGGAGGGCCTCAAGCCTTGCTCAAATTTGAAAAGCTTAATGATTGTAAATTATCAGGGAGACAGCTTACCATCGTGGATGCTGATGACTGTCCATGGTTTTGGCTACACATTTCCCCTTGACAATTGGTTTCTTTGAAACTAAATAAATGCACGGAATGCATAAACATTTCGAGTCTTGGGCAGCTGCGGAATCTAAAAATTCTTGAACTAGATGGAATGGAGAGGGTGAAATGCATATACAACAGTGACACAGCAAGCAATAACTGGGGTTGGGGTGAGGCAATCACACTATTCCCTTCATTGAGACGATTCAGCTTAGAGAATATGAGCAGTCTTGAAGAATGGGTACAAGGTGTGGACCTGGGGACAGAAGGAAGAGAAGACATCGTCTTGTTTCCACACCTTGAGGAGTTAATTGTCTTGAGCTGTCCAAAGTTGAAGTGTGTTCCAACAGAGAGAGGATTGACATCTCTTCAAGCATTTCATGTTTGCTACTGCGACGAATTAAGAAATTTAAATGATGGAATATCTGCCTCCAAAGTTCTAAAAGAATTAAGATTGTGGAGGTGTCATGGTCTGATCTCTGTCCCCAAAGATATAGGGGAACTTCGTTCTCTTGTCCATTTAGAAATCTCTTTTTGTCCGAAATTGACAACAATTCCGGATGAGATCTTTGGTTATCTCAGCAGTTTGAAGGAACTAAGAATTGGTTTTTTCTCAGAAGAGTTAAAGGAATTTCCAGGCCTCAATTCAATCCACCTTCTGCATGCGTCTCTTGAACACCTGTACTTATTTGGATGGAAAAATCTAAAGTCTCTACCACCTCAACTTCAACACCTTGCTGCCCTTAAATTGTTTGTAATATGTTTTTTCGATGGAATAGAAGCTTTGCCAGAGTGGTTGGGAAACTTATCTTCCCTTCAAAGACTACGAATCAGTAATTGCAACAATGTGATGCGGCTACCTTCTATGGAAGCCATGACATGTCTCTCCAAATTACAGGGACTTGAAATTAACAGGTGTTCAGCATTGACAGAAAAATGCACCAAGGAGAGTGGCCCTGAATGGCGAAAGATTGCTCACATTCCTTACATTCAGATTAATTGGCAATGCATTCAGTATTGAGCATGCAGCCTAAATCCTTTGAGAAACCTTCATTTTCAGTAATCGTTTGAGTGAGTAACCTTCTTCATATGTATGTTCCTTCGTATCAGTCCATTGTACTTTATTGGTCAAAAGTTTCCCTCTAAATGATGTGTTTATAACATTATCAACTGTTGCACGACTTAATTATTTCATCTGTTGGTTAGTTTGTACATCACCATGGGACAATGCATCTTGAGCTGATCACACGGGAGGATCAAAGTCAAATGAACTTTGATCAATGGGTTATTGATCTCTGAATAAGTTCTAATCTCAATGATATAATTGATAAATCCTTAATTAAACGAGGATTTTATCTTGCAATCTTTCAAAAATTTTTAGAGTTGCATGGAAACTCCCCCAAGTCCTCCTTTCAAAGTGTTGACCCATAAGTCTAACTGAAGGCGCATGGAAACTCCCTTTGTTTTTTCCCTCGCCCACTAATTCATTTTCTCTGCCTTGTGATTTACTGCTTCAGGACACGCTTCTAAGCTTTAATTTCCATGACTAAGACTTAGGACTTGGCGACTTGCTTTTGGCTCTGGATTATATGCTTGGAAAATGCACCTTAATTTCCCCAGGTTGTCACTATATATGAAAAGGGAACTTTTTAAATTCATTTAAGTCTTATTTGCTTTTCAATCATAAACCTAGGCTCGTTACTTTTTCCAGCCTTGTATTTTAATCTGTTCTTTATTTATTTCTTTAGAAACTTCTTCATCTCCATGACCTTTGATCATAACAGGGGTCTTTGTGGTTGGTCTTTGGAGCCATGCAAAGAGCAAAAGTTGATATTTGATAATTCTTTCAAGCTTGGGTTTATAATCGGGTATATTGTTTTCACACTATCAGCTATGACTGTTTTTATATCCTACTGTGTCCCTCGGACACAAGTGAAAGAGGCGAAGAATGTGGTATTAGCATCCTCACTGCTTAATAGGAAGAATAAGAAGAAAAAAGCTGACCAAGACAATGAATTGCCAACTTTGCAGCTTCTACAGGTATCTCTGTTTTCTCTTTCCTCGTGCAAGTTTGTGTTTGTTTGCAATTACATATAATTGGAATATGGGGATTATGTTTAATTTGGTACTGATATTGGAGATTGGTTTCTTGCTCAGATCCCTAAGTTGGAGAGGATGGTTCCTAGTATGAGTTTTACACAACTCAGTAAAGCTACAGATGACTTCAGGATATCCAATATTATTGGGGTTGGAAAGATGGGAACAATGTACAAGGCAATTCTCCCAAATGGTAGGTTGATAGCTGTCAAGAGGTTAAATGACTCTCAACTGATTACTGAAGAATTTGTATTTGAATTAAAGACATTGGGTAGTTTGAGACATGTTAACTGTGTTCCACTTTTGGGATTCTGCATAGAATCAACTCAAAGGCTTCTGGTTTATAAATACATGTCAAATGGAAACCTTTATAATTGGCTGCATCCTGTGCAAAAGGAGGCAAAGATCCTGGAATGGCCATTGAGGGTCAAAATTGCAATCGGATTAGCAAGAGGTTTGGCATGGCTCCACCACATCTGTAGTTTTCGAGTAGCTCATCTTAAACTCAGCTCAAAGTGTATTTTACTTGATCAAAATTTTGAGCCCAAGTTATCAAATTTTGGGAAGGCAATGCTCATGCATCCAAATGACATTGGTTTGAACAGGCCAAGGGGTTTCTCCATAAATAGGGAGTTCTGGGAGTGGGATTTTATTAAGAAGGATGTTTTTGCCTTCGGGATTGTGCTTCTTGAGCTGATTACTGGGGAAGACCCTAGCAAAGAAACCAAATGGAAAGAAAGATTCAGTGGGAACTGTCAGCTTTCCAATCATAAATCTCTAACTCAGCAAGGACCTGATAATGGTGAGATCTTACATTTACTTGGAGTGGCATCCAACTGTGTTCAGCCATTTCCTGAGCGAAGGCCAACAATGCTTGAAGTGTACAAAACATTAAGGGTCATTGGAGAGAAATATGGCGTAGTGGATGATTCTGAGATTGATAGCCGCTGAAACTTGCTATATGCTAAGACTGCATCAAATGTGATTACACTCATTCTGATGCTGCAAATAAGTCTCTAATATGGATCAAACCAAGCAGGCTAATAAATTTGCAAGCGTATCAACGTTAGAAGAGGAGACTTGTTTAAATTCACTTGTTATGCTGATTTTAGAGATACAATAATAAAAATTAACATTCTTTTTTTGTGTTTCAAGTTTCAACATGAAGTTAGATTCCTACCAAAACCAAAACAAAAGAAAAGGGTAAAGGGTAAAGTATAGGCTAAAGGATAAAAACAAAAAGACCTTTAATTATAATTAAAAAATCATCCACACTCTTTTTTTTTTATTATTGTAATCAATCAATATTTTCATGATCTATTTGTATCTAATCAATCCTATTTGGATGAAAACCTTAATACCATTATTTTTTTATCAATCAAAATAAAATTTCATATAATATCAATAAAATATATTAGAATTTGCTAGTTAATATAATTAATATATGTAAAAATTTTAAAAATTTATTCTTTTTTCTTTCTTTATTTTCTCTCTCAATTTTCTTCACATACCTCTTTGAAAATTCAATTGATTATAATTTGAAGATTGATTGATTAAAATTTATCATTTAATTAAATTTCGTTCATTTAAAGGTTAAAATGAGTGAAAATTAAAAACTTAATTGATTATAATAAAAATTAACTGTTTAAATTATTATTGAATTATAATTCATAAGTATTTTTAATCCTTTAACCAATTATAAATAATATAATACTTCTATTGACTATATGACACTTTCTTTAGTTGTTCTATTGCCAAAAAAAAAAAAAAAAGAGGCAAACAGCAATCAATAAAAGCAATTTTGAGGACCCAGTCAAAACTTTGCAAAATTTTCATCCCTGACATCAGGCCTGCTTTTTGAAATGCATCTTTAGTTTTCACTATAATAAATATAATATACCTATTGACCATAGGACTCTTTCTTTGGTTGTTCTACTGCAAAAAACAAATGAAATTTAAAAAGAAGCAAACAGCAATCGATGAAAGCAATTTTGAGGACCCTACCAAAACTTTAGAAAATTTTCAATTCTAATTTTCATCTCTACTTCTTGAAAAGCATCTTTAGTTTTCAATATAACTTACAAACTTTTTTAATGAATTATGAGCAATTTTCTTGATTCTTTTTCCAATTTTAAACATGAAATTAGAAAAAAAAAAAAAAAAAAGCATACAAAAGTTGTTAGTAAACAAAATAATTTTCATTAAAAAAAAATAGTATATACCTTTGTAATAAAAGTGAAATATTTGAGACTTTGAGGATGTGATCATAAATTTTGGAATTTTTGTAACCTTGTTGATCTCAATTTGACATTCATGTTTAAAAAAATGACTGTTTAGATGTCCCTGATGGAAAATGAAAAATTACTGGATTTTTAATTTTTTTCAAATGTAAACTTTTCAATTGGGAGGTGTTAAGGTTGTGTTTATGATTTGATATCTAAATTAAATTTTTTTATTTATTATTAATTGATTTTAAGTTGAATATTTAATATGATATTAAAATTAAGATTTTATTTTTATTTTTTTAAAATTTATCAAGTAAAAAATTTTTTTAATTTTTATTTATATATGATTAAAAATTTATATAAAATAATAATATTTTATATTCTTTTAATTTATTATTAATTAATTTTAAATTAAATATTTAGTCTTTATAAAACTCTCTTTGTACTTGAATTAATCGTTTTATTCGAATGAGAACTCTCAAGTCTTCCTTTCCACGTACGGTTGACCCACAAGTCTGACTGAAGGCGCATGGAAACCCCCTTTGTTTTTCCGTGGCCCCCTGATTTCCTCTCTCTGCCTTGTGATTTACGGGACACGCTTTCTAAGCTTTAATTCCTACGAATAAGACTTGGGAAACCTGCTTTTAGCTTTGTAGTAAATGCTAACTAATTGGAAACTTTACCTGAATTTTACACGATTTACATTTGGCTTTGGTTAGTTTAAAGGAAATTGAACATTCTTCGTTACTTTATTTTCCAAATTAATTAGTGTAGTTGGTATAGATGATTTACAGAGACTCTGATCAGATTGGCGCTGTCATGCTCACCAGTTGGCTTTAAATTGTTATTGCAACTCTATTGATTAAAATTTATCATTTGATTAGATTTTGTTCATTTAAGGATTAAAATGAGTAAAAATAAAATATTAAAAATTTAATTGATTGTAATAAAAATTAAATGTTTAAATTATTATTGAATTATAGTTTATGAGCATTTTTAATCCTTTAATCAATTATAATATAATATAATACTTCCATTGACCATATGACCCTCTCTTTCGCTGTTCTACTGAAAAAAAAAAAAATTGAAAAGAAGCAAGCAGCAATCAATAAAAGCAATTTTGAGGACCCTACCAAAACTTTATTAGAAAATTTTCAATTCTAATCATCCCTGCTTCTTGAAAAGCGTCATTAGTTTTCAATATAAACTTACACAACATTTTTAATTAATTATGAGAAATTTTCTTGATTCATGAAATTAGAAAAAAAAAAAAAAACATAAAAAAAGTTGTTAGTAAACAAAATAATTTTCATTAAAAATGAAAAATAGTATATACCTTTATAAGAAAAGTGAAATATTTGAGACTTTGAGGATGATATCATAAATTTTGGAATTTTTGTAAATTTGATGGTCAAAGAAAATTTGATGGATTTTTAAACTTTTTCTAATGTAATCTTTTCAAAGTCTGAGGTGTTAAAGTGGTGCTATATATCTCACGTCTTATAATTTTATATTTAAATTGAATTTTTTATTTATTATTAATTAATTTTAAATTAAATGATTAATATAATATTAAAATTAAAATTTTTTTTCGTTATTTTTTCAAAATTTATCAGATAAAAAAAAAATTTTTTTTATCTATACTTAACAAAAATTTGTAAAATGAAAGTTTCTTTCATCTTTTTATACATATGAGCTATTAAATTAAACGTTTATTTTATATTTAAATTGAACTCTTATTTTTTATTAATTAATTTTAAGTTAAATATTTAAAAAGAAAAAAACTCTTTTTGTACTTGAATTAAACGTTTTATTCCAACGAGAACTCCCAAGTCTTCCTTTCAACGTCCGGTGGACCCATAAGTCTGACCGAAGGCGCATGGAAACTCCCTTAGTTTTCGCATGGCCCCTGAATTCCATTATCTGCCTTGTGTTTTACGGGACACGCTTTCTAAGCTTTAATTCCTACGAATAAGACTTGGGAGACTTGCTTTTGGCTTTGTAGTAAATGCTAATTGGAAACTTTACCTGAATCCTACATGATTTACATTTGGCTTTGGTTAGTTTACAGGAAATTGAACATTCTTCTTTACTTTATTTTCCAAATTAATTAATGTAGTTGGTATAGATGATTGACTGAGACTCTGATCAGATTAGCACTGTCATGCTCACCAGTTGGCTTTAAATTGTTATTGCAACTCTATTTCCTCCATTCATTTCACTCTTTTCTACGGTTTCTTTCACCTAAATTTCATCTCTACCTAGTTTTCCCTAGCAAGTGATATTCTTACATGCAAATGGCTCCAAACACAAGACTTGGCTGCAAAGTATTGCTTCATATTTTGTTGTGGTCATTGTTGGGTGCTGTCAGTATCTGCTCAGAGGACGATATCAGGTGCTTGGAATCTATAAAAGATTCCTTGGATGACCCTCATGACCGCTTTAAATCTTCATGGACCTTCACCAGCAAGACCGCGGGTTTCATCTGTGGATTCGTTGGGGTTGAATGCTGGCACTTGGACTCGAATGAAGTGCTAAACATCAGTCTAACCAACATGGGTTTGAAGGGCCAGTTTCCTCTCGGCATTGAGAACTGCTTGAGGTTAACATGGTTAAACCTTTCAAATAACGAGCTTTCAGGACCCATTCCATCAAATATTTCACAAATCCTCCCTTTTGGAGCTGCACTTGATCTCTCCTTCAACAGATTCTCTGGTAACATACCAAAACAAATATCAAATTGCAGTTTTTTAAGTACACTGAGACTTGACAACAATCAACTAACTGGCCTTATTCCGCCAGAACTTGCTCTGCTAAACCGGATCAAGAAATTCAGTGTTGCTAACAATCAATTATATGGTCCGGTCCCTAACTTTTCTTTTAGCGTGAGTTCCTATGCAGGTAACCAGGGACTATGTGGTTTCCCTTTGGAGCCCTGCATTAATAGACCTAATTTCAGAGACTCCTTCAAAAAAGGTTTTGTGATAGGTTATGCCTTTTCTATAGTTTCAGTTATAAGTATTTTTATGTCCTACTGTGTCCCCTGGGTGCACCGGAATGAGAGGAAAAAACAGCTGCGGCCATTTATGTTGAATCCGATATTGAATAGGAGGAGAAACAAGAGAAAACATTCCCATCAGACAAGCCAAATGCTACATCTGGATCTCCTAGATGAAGCCAGCAGAGAGGTACACCTTTTTTTCTCCCTTTATTTTCTTCAAATTCGATTTTTGTAGGAGTCAACATGCTTGTGTGTTCTTCCAATCATGGCATAGCCACAAGACTGATGCAGTTTGTATTTATAACAGACTTCTATGCTGGTGAAACTAGTTTCAAGAATGAGTTATACAGATCTCAAGGAGGCAACAAACGACTTTAGTGCAGATAACATCATTGGATTTGGACAGATGGGGACAACCTACAAGGCAACATTGTCTAATGGTTGCCTTCTGGCAATTAAGAGGTTATTTGACACACAAAAGTTTGATGAGCATTTCATAACCGAATTGAAGACACTGGGAACATTGAGACATGATAACCTGGTGCCACTCCTTGGATTCTGCATAGAATCAAGAGAAAAGCTTCTGGTTTACAGATATATGTCGAATGGCAATCTCTATAATTGGCTGCATCCTTCAGAAGAAGGTGAGGCAAAAATCATTGAGTGGCCATTGAGGGTGAAAATTGCATGTGGGATAGCAAGAGGTCTGGTTTGGCTCCATCAGAACTGCAATTTCCGTGTAATCCATCTTGATATCTCTTCAAAGTGTATCTTACTTGACCAGAATTTCAAACCCAAGATTTCGAATTTCGGAGAGGCAATGCTAATGAAATCAAATAACACTGACTGGAGCAGTAGCTTCTATATGGATAGTGAGTTTTGGGAGATGAGTTTTGTCAAGGAAGACGTTTATCGGTTTGGAATTTTGCTTCTTGAACTGATCACAGGGAAGGATCCAAGTCAATTGACCAATTCCTCAAACACTGGTAAATTGGTGAAGATTGATCTGTCAACAAGTTCTAATTTCTATCATGTCATTGATAAATCTTTGATTGGGCGAGGCTTTGATCTTGACATCTTACAGATTCTTAAAGTTGCATGCAACTGTGTTCATCCCAATCCTGATAGAAGGCCAGCAATGCTTGAAGTCCACAAAACTATAAGTGCTGTTGGCAAGAGATATGGTGGCCTTAAAACCGGCTCTAAGCTAACTAAGGTCTAACGGGATGGTTGATGAATGCAATGAATATTATTCTATCAACATATCATATGATCGTTGGTTAAAGATTGTGTTTCAATTGAGTATTGTCTAATTTTTATAATAGATTATCAATGCAGCATTAGTTTAATAAAAATTTTTGAATTTACACTACTAATTATTTGTAAATTGTTTTATTTTTCAACAAATAAACAAGAACTACCAAAGTTTAAAACAATTAACAGAAAGTTTGCAAGTTAAGGATGAAATTAACAATTAACAATTATTTTTCCATTTTGTTTTAATCCCTTCTTTAGTTCATTGTACGATATGAAAAAATCTGAACCGTATATAATTACATAAACTTCTTGACCTTAAGCGAGTATCATTGATGCATGATATCCTACTTCCGAGGTGTTTTAGGCTAAAATAGGAAGCGAGACCATGCACACTTCTTACTCGATGCAAAGCAGAAAGCCCATTTCTAAAAGGTCAGTGTCTTTGACCCACTTAGTGTCCAGAGAGACGTTATAGGCTCAATAAAAAATTCCTCATTATTTTCAATAGGAAAATATTCAAACAATTTTTCACATTTTTGCTCTTTGTCACATAATCCATATTTTAAACAACTTAGGTGTTCCCAAGATTCATACATATTTTGGATTTTTCGTTTGTTAACATAAAATTTCGTTCGTCACATTTCGTTTATTAAAATTAATTGTTAAAATTGAATTAATTTTAAAAAAATTAATAGGAAACATACAAAATAAGACGAAAAAAAACTTAAGAATCGAATTAATTTATTTTTCTGAATAAAAAATGCATAAAACCTTTCAAATTATACACCCTTAGCTTCCATATATGGTTGAATTTGTAATTCTAGATCTCTATATAGTATTAGTTACAGAGAAATTAGAAAAGAAAGCAAATTAATTATTAAGAAGGCGGATGGGTCGGCAGCCATTGATGAAGCAAGCAACATGAAGGTTGTATTGAAACACTATGTATCAGGCTCTCCTCAAGAAACAGACATGCACTTGACTGCAGGAACCATCAAACTAAAAACATCATCGAACTCCAATGCAGTTATTGTCAAGAATCTTTTTCTCTCCTGTGATCCATACATGATTTTCAAAATGATGAAGCTCGAAAGACAATTCTCTGACCCCTACGTGCCCGGTTCGGTTAGTTCTTCTTCCTCTCTCTCTCTCTCTCTCTTTCCTTTCTCTCTTTCTATTATCATATCATGGATACAATCACATTAAGAATTTTTTTAATTAATCTATTCGTAGAACTTAAAAATTTCACTAACAATCTCTTCTTAGCATGTTTATCAAAGAGTCAATTTTTCCTTGCTTGAGAAGAAATTGAACCAATTAGTATACAAAGTTTTGCAAATTATGGTATGATTAAAAGGTGATATGTGGTAGATTTTGTTTCAATTTTTTTTATTATGCCAGTATAATAATATTTATCATATAGCAATAGTAATGTGATCTATAGATAAAATATTAAACTTTTAATTTTTCAATCCGAGATTGTTTCGTTTAGTAGAAATTAACTAAGTCCATAAATTTCTCTAACTTTTTCCATATCCGTGATGGCCATCTCTTCTAATTGCACCCACAAATATATTTGCTGGTTTCTATATATGGTCATGTTTCTAGTTTACTTAATATGATTTCTTCCCTTTGCTTTTTTTTATTTTTGTTAATGATTTTCAATACAGTGAACAACTTTTTTTAATCTTTCTTTTTATTGAAGAAACTAGAATGAACAAGATTATGTATTATTTGATAAATAAAAGAAAATCAATGCTAAGAAATTAAGTATTGAATTTTGAGTTCTAAAATATTTAAATACTCAAATTTTTACTTTAAAAATTGTTTGGTATCCTATCCAAAATTAAGTAAAATATATATTTTATTTTTTTTTCTAAGTTGCCAATGATTAAAAGAAAACTAATAAAAAGTAAATAGTCAAAATAACAACTATATGGAGTTTTTTTTTTTTTTTTTAATATATGCAAGAGAAAGAAATCCCCCTGTATCTCCCTTCCTCCCTAACCATTTGTATACAAAAATGATCTCTATATCACATTTTCTACACATGATCTCAACTACCATGAACAATATTCAAAACACCATCCCTTCATCAATTGCTATTGTCTCTCTCTTTTAGAGAGAAAAGTAATGGCAAGGCAAGGCATTGAAGAAGCAATCGTCATTAAGGTGACACTAAAAAATTATGTGTTTGGTTTTTCAAAAGAAACAGACATGCAATTGAGCATTGGTTACTTGAAATCAAGGTGACATAGAGCTTTAATCATGGAAATGTTGTCAAAAATCTATATCTGTCATGTGATCCCTACACGACAACACGAATGATGAAGATTCAAGGACATTATGTTCAGTCTTTTAATCCGGTTTCAGTCAGTGATTCATGTTTTCCTTAATCTGGCTGTCTATTTTCTATATGCTCAAAAACTATATTTAACTTTCTTTAATTGTTTTTTATATATATTTGGTGGTGTCATATGGTCAATTACTAGTCATTTCCTTGAGTAACTGACCATTTTTTTGGAAATATGAAATATGATGCAGCCTATAACAGGATATGGAGTGGCTAAAGTTTTGGATTCTGCATGAATCCAGGCTTCGAAAAGGATGATTTGGTTTGGGGAATGACTGGTTGGGAAGAGTATAGTCTGATTACAGATACAAATCACCTGTTTAAAATTCAACACACTGGTCTGCCTCTTTCCTACTATGCTGGAATTCTTGGTAACTAATTGCCTTTTGCAATATATATATATATGAACTATAGATTCCTAACAATGTTAATGGAAGGAAAGTAGGCAAGTTAGGCTCCATTTCATATATGCTTTTGCTTCATAGATGACACATTCTCTATATATTGTGATCGGAGAAGCAGAATAATAGATGAAATTAATACTAAAACTTTCCTTACCTGACTGTTGTTTGTATATGTAACATACTTGACAGGTATGCCTGGTATAACAGCATATATTGGTTTCTATGAGCTTTGTTCTCTTAAGAAAGGAGAATATGTGTTTGTTTCAGCAGCATCTGGTGCAGTTGGCCAACTCGTGGGGCAGTTTGCAAAGCTGCAAGGTTGCTATGTCGTTGGCAGCGCCGGAAGCAGTGAGAAGGTAGCCAACGTATTTCTTAAACATGATTTCCCCATCCAATAATGAGTTTTATCCACCTGAATCACTTCTCTGATTTAACACTACTGCTCATTTTCAATGCTTCAATTTAAGTTTGATCTATTGAAGAATAAATTTGGATTTGATGAGGCTTTCAACTATAAAGAAGAGCCAGATTTTAATGCAACATTGAAGAGGTCAGTACGTAGGAATATTACTTACAACAATCTGATATTGAAATCTAATGCCAACCCATTAATTGTCAATGCAGGTTGTTCACAGAAGGCATCGACATTTACTTCGATAACGTTGGAGGAAAGATGCTTGATGCAGTTCTAATCAACCTGAGATCCCATGCTCGCATTGCTATGTGTGGGATGATCTCTCAATACAACCTTGAACAGCCTGAAGGGGTTCACAATTTGACATCGATCGTGATGAAACAAGTTCGAATGCAAGGATACCTGGTCTTCGATTACTATCATCTGTACCCGGACTACCTTGAAATGATATTGCCAATGATTAGACAAGGGAAAGTTGTGTATGTAGAAGACATAGCTGATGACCTGGAGAATGCTCCAGCTGCCCTTGTTGGACTCTTCAGTGGCCGCAAATTGGAAAACAGGTGGTTGCGTTTAATTGCTTGTGATCCAAATCCAAGGCTTTACTTTGTTTAAATCAATGCTTTTAGATATTCAACAAAGGAGTTGGATATATACATCCCTTCTCTTCCCTTCTTTTTTTTATTTTTATTTTTCTTTTTTACCAAACACATTGCTTGAATATGTAAAAACTATTGTGACACCCTTTGGATTTTGATTAAAATTTAATAGAATTATTTGTTATTATTAAGAATAACTATAATTTAATGTCTTTATTCTAACAGACCAAAAACCAATAATTTTAATTAAGAACCAAATTAATAAATGGATAAATCTTAATTCATAATAATTTATTAAATGGATAGATGCTTTAAATAATTCAATTAGGCAATCTGATTTTTTTTTCATAAAAGTTTAACAAAGTTATATATTAAAACTTTAGCTAACCTAAAAACTTAATTATAATTAAATCTAAACTCCAAACCATCATAAACGTTAAAACACACACAAAAACCTTTTTTTTTTCTGCCTTCTAAACATAAAAACCAATAAACCCTTGTAAAATTAAAATTTACATGATAAAATCCTTAGATTTGGTATTAAAATTACTAAAATTAATAACAAAAAAAAAATAATTTATATGAAGCACGAACATATCTAAACCCTTTACATGTCTGTATCTTATCCATATCTAATATTTTGACACTTTTGATGCATCAAAATATGTATCGAAAATGACTAAATACGGTAAAAAAAATATTTCGTGCAAATCACGACGCCTTATTTTTTTATTATTTTATCTACCAATAATTTTTCTACACAATAATAATTCTCTTTTAAAAATAACTCAATACCTATCATATATTTTTAAATAATTATTATAATATATAAAAAAAATTTTATTATGATGTTATGTCGTATACGTCTTCTAATTTTTAAAAATGGTTATATTCTTGTGTCATGTCATATCTGTCTGTTCTTGATAAGATAATATCAAAATACTTTTGTTTTTAATCAAATGTGAAATAAAAATTAAAAAAAAAATTGTTACATGCATAATATTAAAATCTTTTAAAAATATATACGTAAGAAATCACTTAAATTTAATATTAAAGTACTAAAACCTGTATGAGTGGGCAAGATACAATTTAATGACCCTTTCTAATTTTCCATAATTGATGCCTATCAAATCTTTACTTTAACATCCCATTCTTCTTTTCCACCCTTTCACATACCAAAATATCTGCTTTCACTTTACTTTTTCAACAATTAATTTTCTTAACATCACCTCATCCTGTCAGGCTGTCACTGCCACCTTCACTCATTTCTTCTTCTGTTTAGAGTTCTTCGGTCTTGGGTATCTTGGCTTCTTCATTGTGAAGTCTTCAGTTTTGTTTCAGCTGAGAATAATGGCTGGTGATGACGTGGTAAGGAACAAACAGGTGATATTGAAGAACTATGTGACTGGGGGTTTGCCCAAGGAATCAGACATGGAAGTAAGAGAAAGTAGCATTCTACTGAAGTTGCCAGAGGGTACTCGAGATGCAATTTTGCTCAAGAATCTCTACTTGTCTTGTGATCCTTACATGAGAAATCGCATGAAGAAGGCTGAAACTTCTTCATATGTGGATTCGTTCCAGACTGGCTCAGTGAGTTACATAACCAGTACAGAACTCCTATTTCCATTTCTTTCCATTTACTGCTCTATTTTTCAATAATTTTTTCCTTTTTTTTTCTTTAAGTAACTGATCTTTGCATGCAGATTTTGATGACTTCTCTGGTAATTCTTGGTCGATTTGAAGTTTGATGGCTATTAAGACTGAGTTAATATATAGAAATATGGATCAGAGACTCATGAAAGTGTATCTATATTATGAATCATCACAGGAAAATTAGGATTATTGTAGTTTGTGAATTTGGGTTCTTCTTATTATGTTCAGTGATAGTGAAGAATAAATCGTAGTTCAAATCATTGATGATTGTTTAGATAGGTTAATTATAGCTGTCTATGACTAAAGCTACAACAAAACTACAGTGGATAACTGAACTCTCTCATATGATTTAAGATTCAAATGGAGCATTAATTATTTAGGACAGTGCCAAGAGACAAATGTATCTAATGTGCTGCAATAGAAACTGAGTTCAGCATTCTATTTCAAAATAGGGGAATAAGAAAAGAACATGGTATGTCGTTTTCTGATTCTGCTCATATTTAGCTGACCTTTAAGTGTTGACATTGCACAGCCTATAATTGGTTATGGAGTGGCCAAAGTTCTGGATTCTACTCATCCAGATTTCAAAAACGGCGATTTGGTTTGGGGGATAACTGGTTGGGAAGAGTATAGTCTCATAATAGCACCAGATCGTTTGTTCAAAATTCAACACACAGATGTTCCTCTTAGCTACTACACTGGACTTCTTGGTAAGTGTATTTCATATTTATCAAGATGAGAATCTTTTTAGTATTGAGGAAACAAAATTTTTCTCTGTTTTGTGATAATGTATTGGCTAATTATTTGCACAAGCTAAATGATTATGCTAGTTCAATATATTTGGCTACAAGCGAAAATGGGTTTTCTCATTTCGTTGTTGTAACATTTTCCAGCATCGTAGCTGAAGGATATCGATGGGATCAGTCTCAAAAATCTTTGTTAATAACATGAAAAGAACCCCTTTTTTATGATGTAATAGATTTGTAAATGACTTATTGAATCATTATGTTAGGCTTTCGTGTTCCTCCAACTCCTTCCCCCAGCTTTTATTTGTTTATCTTGAAGTTATCTAGTATTGCAGAATACTTTTGGAAGCAATTTTGCTATAAAAGAGTTGACATGGAATTTGGCTAGAATGACCTTTGAGCTGCAACTTTTTGCTTTGGAAACTGCAATTCTTGATGCATTTTCAGAAAGCCTCCATGGCAGTTAAAGCTACTTCTAGCAGACTTCAAATCTAATCAAAATGGAGTGCCACTTTGTAGGGCACTTATCAGATATGTAGTCACTGCCTTAGGCTTGGAGATTTAAGTACTTAGTAGACTTAAGCAAGTAATCAATCTGAAACCAATGGACAGATATAACTCATATTCTAAGCAAATTGTGGTAACTGTTCCTTGTCACAAGAAAATGTTACTTATGGTGTTGCCATACTGAGACAAGGCTAGCAATGTTAAGAAACACTTTTTGTCAAAGAACATAAACCAGAGCAACTTTACAATATCGAGTCAGGTAGTTTCCTGCCACTTATAATCCTGTTTATGTCCTTTGTTTGGCAATTCAAATTTAGTTGTTAGATTACACTTGTGTACAAGTGCCAGCAAAACACATATAGTTGATAACGCATGTAAATCAAGAAGGATATCTATTCTGTTTACCATTTAACTTTGGCTCATTATTGTTTCTCTCCATCTATTAATTCTGCCATATTGAGAGTTAACTACATATTATAAGTTGCATGCGGAAGCCTTTATAATCATCCTCTGTTTCCTCAGGTGGCCTTACGCTTATTTAATTGTTCTTCAATTTGTCATCATAGGTATGGCTGGTATGACTGCTTATGCTGGTTTTTATGAGGTTTGCTCCCCGAAAAAAGGAGAATACGTCTATATATCAGCAGCATCTGGAGCAGTTGGTCAGCTCGTTGGGCAGTTTGCAAAACTGTTAGGCTGCTATGTTGTTGGAAGTGCTGGCAGCAAAGAGAAAGTGAGTTTTGAGATGATGTGCCATCTTTATCACAGTTTTGTGTATCCGCTAGCTTCATTATCTGATTCTGTCCAGCAGTATGCATTACTCATGAGACTTTCTTGATTCTTCTATTCAATTATTTTATTCTCCAACGTCCATGGAAAAGGTGAAAACCGGCACAAGTAAATAAGCTTTTGAACTGAAAATTTTTGGCCAAAAAGTTTCCATTGCCGCATGTTAATTGTTACAGCCACTATCCCTTGACTTCATTAACCAGTTTCTTGTTTTCAGTTTTGCAGTTCTCCGATTTTCCCCTTTTATCTAATTATCTTTGTAATTTCTACAATCAAAGGTTGAATTGCTGAAGAATAAGTTTGGGTTTGATGCGGCTTTCAACTATAAGGAAGAGCCAGACTTAGATGCTGCTTTGAAAAGGTCAGTAGCATAAAGATATTTTAGTAGAATTTTGAATCATTTGGCTGACCTACCACTCGGTAATGCTCTACAAGGATTATATCAGTAATTATTAAACACAGACAGGCCTGGTCTTCCAATCTGCTGACCGGTGACCTGGCCATTGGACCGGTCCAGTTTTCATGGTATAACGACCTTAAAGCTTCAATCAGCTGAAAGTTCACGATACATATTACCAACCTTAGTAACAATAGTCCACTTAATAATCTGTTCAGTCTGCTTTTTATTTAAGGAGTCAAGATGCTATTTTATATTCCGATGTCATGTATAGTCCCAATGCTGTATTACTTTTTCAGGTACTTTCCAGATGGCATTGATATTTACTTTGAAAATGTGGGGGGAAAGATGCTGGATGCAGTGCTGCTCAACATGAGGATCCATGGTCGTATTGCTGCCTGTGGAATGATCTCTCAGTACAACAATGAGCAGCCTGAAGCAGTGCACAACTTGATGCATATCGTGGCGAAACGGGTTCGCATGGAAGGATTTCTGGTAGGTGATTTCTATCACCTCTATCCCAAGTTCCTAGAAATGGTTATACCTTGCATCAAAGAAGGGAAGATAACATATGTTGAAGACATAGCAGAAGGTCTTGAGAGTGCTCCAGCAGCACTTATTGGCCTCTTCACTGGTCGCAATGTTGGGAAACAGTTAGTTGTACTCTCCCATGATTGATATAAGCTGTACTACAACTTTTTTAGTGAGGTTGCTTGATTGATGTATGTGCTTTCTTAAGAACAGATCCAATTTTTGGTTGAATAAGAAACATCCCAAACTTATATAAATCATCATTGAAGCATCCTCAACACAATCATAGTATTCATCATTACCATGATTGTCATACATAACATAGTATGATTAACCAAAATCAATGCCTTAAATACACAATTGGTTCTACAAAATATTTCACCTCTTCTTGGGCATTCAAACATAAAATTTTTTGCCACTAAGCAAAAATTTATACAAAGAATTTTTTGGCATTCACAGGAAACCTCGAAAATTCTTTGAAATTATACAGGAAAAGAATATCCACGTAGATATTTCGAGTCCACACCCGACTCTCGCACCAATGCGACACGGCCAGTCCGTGCAACCTAAAATGAAAAAGAAAAAAAAAAAGAGAAGGAATGATATGTAATGTATCATAAAGTTTTTATAATGCTCGGAAGCCAAATGTCAATGATATATCATATTAAGCAAAAGAAACATTATGTTATAGCTGCTAAGAAGAGTTATGAAACGGAACGCGAACCTCACAAATGCCATAGGGCTCCAACAATCTCTGCAGTGCAACCATTTTGTCTAGATCTCCTGTAAGCTGCAACAAGCATTGAAATCATGTTTATGAGTCTCTGCAGTTAGAAAGAAATGCTAATAGATGCAAAGAAAAGTGAAAGCCTGAAAAACAAACGTTAGAATTCGGAGTTCACATGAAAAATGTGCAATGGATTCAAGAACCATGATCTATGAAACTTGCATTCAGCAATTATGCCTCCCCCACCAACAAAGAAAAGCAAGAAAACAAAAGGAGAGAGTGGAAATAGGCAAGCAAATTTTTTGGAACCACCATTCTGAATTTTGCGTTCTATCAAATGCAAGCTGTATTGCTCATAATAATGTTTGCAAAGAGACTAGTAATCGTGCATCCATAAATCACCTCCTACAAGACCAAAGAAGAGAAATATAGATCATGGGATAAATTTGATTCACCTTATCTAAGACATGGCTTCTTCCACACCAACACTTAAAGCTGATTCACCTTTGAACAATATTGCTTCAAAGTGGTTTCTCTCTTGGCAATCCAAAAAAGCTACTCAAACATGCTTCAGCATATGGCATGACACCACAATTAAATATTTTTTCCATAGCAAGATAAAATGCGAATTTGTTTATCTCATGCTAATGGCATTAAACTTTCTTTCTTTTGATTATTTTTTTGAGATGAATCAGTATCTCAGGATTTCAGCCCAACTAGCCAAGGTCACATGAAGTGAAGGATCGGCTTGCTGTCTGAAATGAAGAGTTTTCCTTGCTGACTCAAGCAGGAATTTATTTGCTTTTACTGAAAACAGTGACACTTGGTGATATTCCTATCATAGAATGATGACTTAAAAGTCGAGTAAGCAACCCAAAGGACTAATGGAAATCCTAAATTCTGGAGGTGTAAGTAAAATTAATAATTAAAAGAAACACGTCATTATTTGATAATTAGCTCGTTATCTTGTATGACAGCAACAACTTTTGCTTAATGACACAATGTAAAGGGTATAAATTAGGTAAAGTTGCTTAAATCTTTTTCCTCAAGTTTGCCAAAATAAACACTGTATTTAGAATTGTTAAATCAACAAAACAAAACAGGTATAAGGCCATGGCTAAGTTAGCAATTTAAGCACGACTTATTTTCATTTGGAACTTGAGGAGAACATAAGGAACCTTATCTAAGTACCGTCCTAATAAAAGAACACAAGGGATCAAGTCAAACTCCACTTAAAAAGAAAAAACACAGCAATAACAACACAATAAAAACACCTCTGTTGCAATACAATTCAACCATTTCCTCTGATATTACATGCCACTTGCCATTGTGTTTGCACTGCACTGGTAAAAGCTAGCTACTGCTATGTATTTGATGCCAATAAAAAATGGATAAGAAATATTACAATGTGCAAACACAAATCTCAAAAGATATTTACCTCAAGAGTGACTGTGTGGCCAGAAACATCAACAGCCCTGGCCCTAAAAATGTTGGCAATGTCGAGGACATCTCGTCGAGCAGCAGCATTCACAGCAATCTTTATCAACATTAATTCTCGTTCAGCAAATGGCAAGTGGGTAAGATCCCGTACCTAAGAAGTGAATGACTGTCAGCCATTGGTTCACTCAAGATAACAAACAGGCAAAGAGAGATTTCCTCTTACACCTCATGGATAATGTTGCCTCTATCAAATTTCTACATCAAAAGATCAAAAATCTAGACTACCGAATCATGTCATATGCAGCTCAAGGAAATGATACAAAACCTACATGAATTTACCTTTCCTATCATAAATAATTGTACTATATCACAAGGAAAAAAGAAAAAAAAAAAAAAACTTAAAAAGGGGCAATTCCAAGGGCATTACTCTAATGAACTTTGCAAGTTGGTTGAAGTTACTCAGTATTAAACACTAAAAGTATATCTCTTGCACAAAAACTATATATGGCACTGAGTTCATGCATCTAGAGTACAAATATTTTGAAGAATGACAAGAAGCAAGTCACTTTACAATTTTTTATATTTAAGTATGACCAGAAAAGCAAGGCAGTCCATTTACAACCAGATGACCATGCAGGAACAGATTCAATATTACAAGTTAGATAATGAAACTTACTCAAAGTAAATGTTACAGAAAGAGTAAAATGTCTCATGCGAAGAAATCATCTGGAATGGGAGCAACTTCTAAATGCATGTCTCATCTATAATACGAAAGTATTGAAGTATGACTGCAAGGAAGTCACTCCATTTAAAAATGTTCATAGTAAAGTATATTGCAGTCATAGAATATAATGCCCAAGTGATGAGGAAGTTTCCAAAAACAGCTCATCAACTAAAGGGAGTGCAAGATTTTCTAAAGGTTTCTAATCATTTGCACCTAACAGCCAACCACAAATTTCATGAAACCATCATGTCTACCCCTGTGGTGTCCATTTATGATCCTTGTAAGCAGTTTATCTCTGTGGATGCACAATGCAAATTTTCTGAAGGAACAAAAATTGGAACATACCAACTTCGACATTTCTTGTTCTCAGGCTATTTATGCATTACCCAACAAACAATTTGCCAAAATCCATACAATTTACAAGCAATTCCACTAGCAGATTATACAAAATGCACCCTTTCAATTAATCTCACCTCATGCAGATCTACTAGCTTATAGAGTTGCTGCACTAACTTGCTAATTGATTCATCTGTACCCGGAACAACAGTTGTAATGCGGGAGAGACCCTCAACTTCTGCATGTCCAACTGCCAAACTCTTGAAGAGAGTAAAGAAGATTCAGCAGATAAGAAACCCTACAAAGAGAGCAGGAGAGCAAACAAATAATGGCAGTAAGCTCACCTGAATATTATAGCCTCTTCGAGCAAAAACCCCTGTAACAATGTTTAGAACTCCGGGAGCATCATTTACCAGCATGGATAAAGTGTGAGATTGAAGTCCACTCGTCTGAAAAATATTAAAACAATTATTAATGTTTTTTATGCTAAAATACACTAGCCTACAACAAAGATATATTTCAAATAAGGACAAAATGGTGACTCGTGAAGAAAAGCTTGCTCAGCACCAAATGAGCAGGAAATTGAGAACTTGTAGAAACTAACCAAAACTCAAAATTAATATTGGCTTATATCTGGTTATCTTTTTTTAATAAATTCAAAAAGCCTTAAAACTTTTAGAGATTCTTCTATTGAATAACAGCTTCAGGATTGTCCATTCAGACATTGAGGAAGACAGTTGACTCTCCTATTGGAATAAAATAACTTAACTAACCTCTGAGTAAAAATACTAACAGTGACTTTTGTTTCTTTAAAGTTAAGGTTCCTTGCAAACACAAATGTATATCGAAATTAAGCAGCAGCGAGACTACATATATTATTATTTAAAAATCACAATAAGCATTATCATCTTCATTCACTCAGAAGATATAAGAAAGTTCCAGGAGATGACTCATCTTAAGCATGAAGGATGAGGTAGCATACAAAATTCATACTTAGCAAGCCATGAACCATATTTTCTAAATGGCTTCTATTGAGTTTCAAGAATAATTTACCAAAATATAACATGATTATAAGTTTAGAGAAAGTTCAAAAGCCATGACAAGAAGAAGTTGGTGATTTACAAGGACAGGACTTCCATACTTTCACGCTAGGTCACTTCCTACTACATTAGCCCCTTTTTCCACAATAGTGCCCCTTGGAACATAGATCCAAGCATGTTCTAGAACAAGGAATAACATTTCAAAGCCAAACCAACGTCAAAGTGCACCATTCTCACAAGTCATCAAGCTGGTGGTTTCCTCATGTATGCTTAACAGCCACCATAATTTAAGGAGCAAGAGTGTGGAAAAGTGTGTGTCATAAAGAGAGAGAAAAGTGACACAGAACCAGCAATAAGCATTCTTACATCGTCATCAATAAGAACACCCCAATGAGCATCAAGAACTTGATTGATCATAAAACCATCAGACGACTCCACTGGATAAACATCCCCCTGCATGAATAGACAAAAACACATAAACTATGGATTTTAGAGAAGAAAAAATATGCAATTGAAGTGATATATAAGGATAGAAAAGCACAAGGACTGTGAAAGATGGAAGCATCAATTAACATGTGAAGAAGATGTTAAAAAAAAAAGGAAGAAACAGCGTTAAGTCAACAGTGCAAATTGATGAGGCAAACAAGGTATGAGAAGTATACAAACATGCACAACTACAGAGTCTGCTGCAGAAGACAAACAGCATTTACTTAATATAAATTTGAGTAGCTATCAGTATCTAAAACCACTTAACAAGAAAATAGTTCAACATATTAAAAATGAACAACAATCATAATAAACCAAAAACATAACAACACAATGTATCAAAATGTCAACATACAAATGTCAGACCAAGAATATAAAGTGCCAATAGGTGATGATACATCCCTAAAAGTCCAAGTACCAAAATGAATTCAGTAACAAGAGTGTGTTATAAATGCACATATCTGTGTAACATCCCTTCTGAACTGGCAAGCAGGTAAGCTAATTAAATTCAATACCATTGACCACAATTTATTTCCATATGTAAATTTTTTTCAACCAACATTTTCTTAAGCACTTTGCAGGTTTAAAAATAAAATTTAATAACATATCAAAATTTTTCACAGATAGTATTGTATAAAGGGCATCATGTATGAGCCTCACAAGAAAATAAGCATGTAACAATACATACCATATACACCATTTTAGCATTTTTTTTTTTGGGGTGCAATTGAGGCCAAGGCCTAGGGCGAATCGGGGAAAGGGAAAGTTGCAAGTACTGGAGATCAAACCCAAGCCTTGCTGGAATCCACCTCCTAGAAGAGGTGGGTGAATCATTTGGGCTAAGCCTCAAGTTCATCAGTTTAGCATGTCTTGTTAACCATATCTGAATGACCCAGCCCATATGTTTCTATTAAAGAAAAGACAATCCCAGAAGCAAAAGTAAACAAGTTACTTATGAGTGTTGTGTTGTGTACATGCACAACATGCACGTATGTGTGCATGAAAAGCAATGTAACTGCTTTAAAATTTCTTTATACTCCATTTTTTGGTGCATTAACTCTTTTGGTTATTCGCCATCCCTATTTTGAAAGACAGAAACTGGGATGTACATTAGCTGCAAGTACTATGGTCTATTTCTAAGACTTATCATATAGAACAAAGGCATCAATCATTAATTTATTTTAATCCATGATTAAAAAACAAATCGAGGATCTCTAATGTAAAACAAATCGAGGATCTCTAATGTAAATAACTAACTAAATGCTTATAATCGCATTAACAATAAATAAAGATGTCTATTTCTACTATAATCCTATATGGTGCGATCTACAAGCCTCAATTTGATTTTATACCTGTCTTTAGAAACAGTCACAAAAGCATGATAGATAATCACTATTAACCTAACTATAGATACAGCATCTTCCATGGTACAAAGAAATAAAAAATAAATAAAAATAAAATCTTTGCAAGGAAAATTCTAACTGAAAACTGAGAGGAATGCTTACCCCTCCAGAAACATCAGCCTCACTAACTACTGATCTATCTCTGGCCCCTGCAAGAGCATTAACAGGTACTGTTTCTTCAAGATCTGGGTATGAAGCTGCTGAAAATCGCCAGAATGGAGCGGATGCACCCATTTTTTCCCTTCTGAGGGCAATCTATAGGAGATAGAGGATAAACATATAATAGCCTTGAACTAATAAATGAAGTTGAATGGTGGAAGATTAGTAAAGTACCAATTAGAAAATTTTCATCAACCAATTTATAGGAAAGATCAGTACCTTTCCTGTTCTAGCAATTTCTTTGATCCCAAACTTGCTTAAATTTCTTTGCACAGCAGCCATCTTCCCTGGATCTCCTGTTACCTGGGTTTAACCCATGATAATGATTTAACATTGCAAGAATATAATCGAATACCTCCACACCCCTCCCCCCCCAAAAAAAAAAAAAAATGCTCCATCAGATAGTCTTGTAAGTAGCTCTGAGTAATACTCACTTCAAATGTCAACAAGTTGAAGCATGAGAAGCGCTTCATAAATTTTCTGGTTTTCACTATTTAGACTTGTTAGATAATTAGCACTTTAACTCATTCACCATCTTGGAGATTGTGATATTCTTAAACCCTTAAAACTCTTTGTTTACACCACAGTGATATCCTTTGTTTCTGTTTTCATCTCCATATTCCCATCTAAAGATTCGAGACGTAATACTGGACATGATGAATAACAAAAAAGAAAGCTGCTTGATTCATTTTTATAAATGGTATTAGGATTTGATCTATTCCACTGTCAAAAACCGAAATGGAAAGAGAGGGATACAAAATCTCAGTATGAATAACTCACACAATGGATAGCAATCTGATGCTTTAGTCTGCTGAGCCAAAAGTTAAATACTCTGTCCTCAAAAGTCTTTCTCTACCCTTATTCTTAAATATCTTTCATTAACAATCAAAATCAGAAAAAAAAAAAAATTGAAAGAAATGTCTCAAGTGTATTAATCTTGCTTTGAACTATAACACAACAATTTTAAACTTTTTCCAAAATTGATAATTACTTAAAAAGTTTTGAAATAAGCATCTGCACAAACATAATGGAATGAACTTAGACCAACTTCAGAACAAAGAGTTTTATTCCATAGAAACAATTATTTATTACATAAATAATTTTCTAAGTTCCCTAAAAGATAAGTTAGCACTCCAAATTGAAATAGGAAAGGAGGGTTTCTTTAACCGGTTTTCAATAACACTAGCCATACTTTAATTAGTCACTCTTAGTTCCTACACTGTGGCTACTAAAAATTCTTCATTCTCAGTCAACATGCACTCTCACAGAAACTCGTCTGTAGGCAAGCACCCAAAATTCTGAGCAACACAAGATAATCTAGTCATACTCACAATCTTATTATTTCTCCCATACATTATAATAACACAAGCACACTTTTCAAATTCAACTTATGCTAACATTATGTGTATTGGGGGTTGGAGAAACAAGGAAAAGAAGGGCCAAGTACAAAGTCATTTCTTCCATTCATTACCTCAATAGTTAGTGAGTGTTCTGAGATATCCACAATCTTTGCCCTGAAGATGTCCACTAACCACATGATCTGATAAACAGGAAAAAGTTGGCCAATCAAAGGGAAAAAATTACAAGAAGGAATTCTTTACATTCTAAGAATCATTGCAGGATTTACCTCAGCTCTGAACTTTGGATCAGCATTCACTTTTATTAGCATTAGCTCGCGTTCAACCTGGGGCTCATTTGAGAGATCTTCAACCTTCCATCAGATTAAAATAAGTAATTTGAGAAATTGACATATAACACAATCAATTTTCGCTAAGATGGTAAAGAAAAGGAGAAAACAAGGGAGAGAAAAGTAATCACTTAATACCTCATTGGAAATAGAAAGGTATAGTCATCTAAGGAATGATGGCAAATAATGAGAATACGAGGTACTATTTAAGACTGCCATCTACCCTTTTAAGATATTCTAATGAACAATCTTAAGATATAAAACTTCAACACTCCATTTGATAGGAAGGAAAAAGTTATAATCTAATGGTTGAGCTACATAACAACATGTCCTAGACTAATAGTTTGTAGCTCAACCATTAGATTCGAACTTTTTGAATTTTCAAAAGGAACAAACTTTAGCCTCTGGGGAAGATAACATAATGCTTAACAAAGCCAAACAATCATATAAATATGAAGAGTTCAGGGAAATATTGTACCTTCCAAACATTGACAAGCTTTTGCAACTGCTCTACAACTTGTTGCAGCACTCTATCAGTACCAGAGACAACTATGGTGAAGAGTGCCTTATCTTTGTTCAGACCAACTGCAAGGGACTCAATGTTATACCCTCTCCTTGCAAAAACTCCAGCAATTCTGTTAATCATTCCACTTTCGTCGCCAACAAACACCGAAATTGTGTGCCGCCTCACCCTTGATTTATCACAGAAGGCAATAGGTGAGGAAACCATGGCCAGCAACTATAGTAAGCAAATGAAATCGAAATAAAAAACCCAATATGGAAAAGAGTATATTAGATAACATACTTTGATCGAGTAGGAGTAGTAGAAGGAACAGCGCCGTTGGCAGAGAAAGTTTTGTTGGAGATCTTTTCATTGACACTCCTTGGAGAAAGCGCCAGTTTCTTTGGGACATGGCTATTGGGTCTTCCTATCTTTTCTGGGAAAAAAATGGGTTTCCAAGCAGTGCCTGAGTCAGGCTTTGCGCACTGGATTGGTAGGTGAGAAGTTGAGAGAGCCGCCATGAAAGAACAGAGGATATACGAAAGGAGACCGACTGTTGTGAGAGCAAGATTCTTCTGAAATTGCCGAAATAGAAATCCTAGGATTTTGTTAACCATACGACAGCATTTTATCTTCCTTTCTTTAGAAATTAACAGACCGTTATGAGGGGCAAAAAAGGAAATTCAAAATTAACATATCAATTTAAGAAACAATTGGTTCTTATTTCTTAAAATATTTATAAAAAACAATGGATAATTTAATTTTTTTCGTAATTTTTTATAACAAATCTATGATAGATTGACAACTAACACCTCAAACAATACATAAATTTACAGTCATAATAATAAAAAAAAACCATTATTCTTTTTTTTATATAATTGTGAAATATTTTTTATTTTAAATGTACAAATTGGATTACACCTTATACAAGTTTTTAAAGATCGGATTAAGCCCAACTCATAGAAAATCTTTAGTTGTATCACACGCACACAATATCTTCCGTAAAGATTAGTATATATTTTGTATTTTATAATAGATTTATATTTAATACATTATTAATATATTAAATATGTATATTATCAAAAAATTATATTTTAATACCTTATTAATACATAAATTAAATTTTGAAGTCTTTAACAATAGACATTTATTTTTTTTATAAATTTATAGTACTACTATTTGCAACATAACTTTTTATTACTACACTTTAAATTTTTAAATTTTAATAAAATTACTTGAATATTTATTAGTTAATTACCTTTTTTTTTGTCTCTCAAATCCTATTTTGAAAATTTATTTTCAAAAACTTTAGATTTCCAAAGTTTTTAAAAGATTTTGGACATTTATTTTTTAAAATCTTTAAAATTTTTCAAAAATTTCGGATTACACCTAAATATTTTAAACATGAAATATTATAAAACTAAATATAAAATCAAATAAAAATTAAGAAAAAACAAACAATTTACTTTTAATTTTATTGTTTTTAACTTCAAATTGGTGACATTTTCTTTAAATTTGGTTTGATTGATGTTTAAAATTTTTTTATTTTTTTGTTGGGAAAATAGAAGAGATGGGATGTTTGGATTTTAGTAAATTTGTGTTTTTGTTTTTGAGTATGCTGAATAAAAAATTGGTTATTAATAATAGTGGGATGTGAAAATAAAAGGGTGCAAATAGCACCACTCTAAATTTAAATATTTAAAATTTATATAAATTTATTGTTAAGTACTTTATTTTTTTAAATTTATTCACTAAGAAGATGTCATGACTTATAGATTCAATATTAAGATGTAAATGATATATTTATGCTCTCAAACTATTCATGCTTAGTTCAAATAAAGCTCGTATTCGATTCAATTATTACAAACTAAACTTGAGCTTAAATATCTCAATTTATTGAGTAAGCTGAGTTCAAGTGTTTTGATATTCAACTTAAGTAGTTTATGAGTATAATCGAATTTTTATATTTGAGTATATATTTTTATTATTTTAATTAAAAACTAAAATTTTACTTTTATATATTAATTCAAGTTCAAATTCAAACACAAGTAATAAAGTTTTAAGTTAAACATAAGATCAATTTTATTTTTTATTCAATAAACAAACATACTTGAGCTAGATCTCAATTTTATCTTAAATTAAGCTCGAATTTAAAAATTAAAATTCAATTAAACTTAAATTGAATTTTGAATAAAATCTTTTATATTAAATTTTAATTTTAATTTTTCACTGTATTAATTTGACTCAACTAGATTACATTCTTATTCAATACACTGACAGTGTATGCAAATAAACCCAAGTAATATTTTCATCCAACACATTAAAAATCATGAATAAAATTATCAACTATTGTAATTGATGCAAACTTATTACTACAAAAAATAAACTATAAATGATGAACTAATTAACCTTAAAGAGTGTTGGCACTCATTAGCAAAACCCTAAAACAACAAAATAAAAGTATTTATAAATTTTAATTAACATTTATGTTTTGATATTATATGCTTATATTTATTTTATTAAATTTATATAAAAAAATTAAATATTTATCATTAAGTGCTATACCATCCTATACATCTTTGGAACTCAGCACACGAGGAGGAGCTTGCTTTCATTCAAACTATGCTTCAAAAATTTGCCAATCAAAACCCAGAGCTATAAATGGTTAGACCATTTACATGTGGTTGCTTTTTCTCGAACCTTAACAAACTTAATTTCTTTAACTACAATGAAATTAAAAAATATATATTTTAAGCTATGTTTGGTTTAAGAAAATTTTGAGAAAATAAAAAATGAAATCCTCGGATTTTAGCAATAAATATTCGGTGAAAAAAATAAAAATTAAATATTTTATTGGACATTTATATTTTCACAAAATTAAGTAGTTTTTGTACTTCAGCTTAATTCGATCATATTTGTTATAATGAATCATATGCAATTCAAACATTAAAGCAATGAGTATTAATTTGACTTAATATTAGTTGCAAATTCAACTAAACTCTATGGTCCAAATTTGAATAATTTAAATGTTAAATTTAAAAATTTTAAATTTAATTTATATAAGTATTATTTGTTAAATAACAATATAAAATATTTTATAAAAATTTTTACGTGAATGTCATATAATAAAAAATAATTGATTGGTCTCAAATATTTTGTATAATTTTAATTTATATTAAAAAACGATGTTAATAGTACGTATAATAAATATATAATTTAAAAATATTTATAAAATATTGTATATATAAGTTGATATGTTTAACAAAATTAAAATTTGAATTAATATAATATATATGATTTGAAAATTTAATATATATATAAATTATATATTATTTAAAAATTCAAGATACAAATTATACATATTATTTCTTTAGATACCAATTATATATTTTTTCAAAGTTCAAAATTTAAAATTTGCGTATCTTATTATATATTTTTAAAATTTAAATATTATATTAAATATTTTATTATAATTTAAGAGTTGATATTAACCCAATTTTCATAGCCTAACCTTATCCGACCGATCAGACACGCCTCATTGTTACGTTTTTTAATAATCAAGGCAAAGAGAATTCCATGGCCAATGGCCCAATTGTTTTAAACATTTAAGAATCCTTCAGGGTCAATTTTACCGTCGACTCTTAATGTGTTCCCATGTCTTTATTACAAGTTGACAATGTCAGCAGCCCTAAACTCACTCAAGTTAAACCCCTAATCACTTATTGCAGATCAGATCCAACATTTTTTTAAAACAGAAGTACATAAATTTCTATGAAAAAATCATTCTCAATAACAAGTCAAGTCAATCAAATTTAAAAAAAAAAGAGAAGTTCATTTTAGTGAGGATAAGAAGTTTATCTCCCCATTAATCAAGCTTTTTTTTTTTTAGTTAGTTTAATTATTTTTTGTAAATTATAATTTGAATTTTAAAAAATATTTTAAAATTTTAAATTTAATATATTAAATGAAATATGTACTTTTGTGAAAATATTTATAAATAAATTTAACAATTTATATATTCATATCAAATAAAATATTAATAATTTACATCTTTATATTATATTTTATACAAAAATTATATATTATAATTTATATCAATATAAAATATATATATTTTATATTATTAAATTTGTTTATAGTTTTTATAAAAGTTTTTAATTATATTATTTTTATATTATATAATTATATTATATTTTAAATTATCATATCTATCTATAAACATTTTATAAAAAACCTAAGCTTTTCTTAATGAGACAGATCTTAGAGCATATTGATTTAGATTAAGGGTATAATTAAAAGATAGATTCACATTATTTTGTTGGGTAATGGCCTCGAGGGCTTCAGAAGAACAGGAATCCACATGTTGGCTGAAGTGCTTTAGGGGGGGGGGGTTCCCAGTTCCCGCTAGCCCATGGATTTTTCCTACAAGTCAATACTTGGTGGCCCATCCTTGTCGCATTGGTCCCACCTATCCTACATTCGCTGTCCTCAATCCCACTTGTCGACAATACAGTTAAAGACACGTTTCGTACCGAAAAAGATAAAGTAAAGACACGTTTGAGTTTGGAGTTTTGTGAAGCATCAACGATGAAAATGACCTTCGTTTTATTTGGAGTGAGCGACTCTGGAAACCATCTATCATATCCAATTTGATGTCGGCCAAATGCAAAAACTTCTAATTATTGGAGTAATCTTATTTAAATGGGGCACACAGAATGATATGTTATATAGATGGGCACACATAAGTATGAACTTTAGATAGAAAAAATATTAGAGTTAATTATAGGAATAATTTTTAAATTATAATAAAATATTTAATATAATATATGAATTTTTTAAAAAATTTAATATAATATTTGAAATATAAATTTATTAGTTAATATAATATTTAAAAAATTATTTATATATTTCATGTCATCGTTTGAAATTAATTATATTAAAATTAAATATTATATTAATTAATTAATTTATAATTCAAATATCACATTAAAAAATTTTAAAACTAATGTATTATATTAAATATTTTACTATAATTTATAAGATATTTATAATATTAACCCAAAACATTAAAATAATAAAAAAAATATTTGAATTAAAACTTTTACTAAATTGATTTATGCTATAAGGCAACTTTTATAATTTTTTCCTTACCTTCGTAGTGTAACTTATTTTATTAAAAAAAAAGACATTATCCTTACAAAAAGACATTATCCATGTCACTCTATTATTTTAATTACATTTCATCATTTTTTTTTACTTGAAGATATCAAAAATTAAAATTTGATCATTGATGTTAGAATCAATACTTTATCAATAAATTTATATAATTGATATATATTATTTAATTAATAAATGTGAATTCCAGATATTTGAATAATAACAATAATAAATACATTAATATAAAATAACAAATAATGAAAAAAAAATCAAATAATTTATTATTAATATTATTTGCATTTTTCTTTTTTTAATAATATTTCTCTTGCTTCTTTTGGAAAATAAAATTTTAATTAAAAATTTCTCATTTATTACTTAAAAGACTTTATCAATTTATAATCAAAATTTAATATATTATTTTGGAGAATATTTAAATTTAGCTTAAATTTAGTTGATGACATTGTCATTAATTATTGAATAAAAATAAAAAATAAATCACAAAAACATCAATCAAGATCAAATGAAGTTTTAATAAAATATCAATACGGAGAAATCATAGCTAATTTGTCAACAATAAAATTAAAGTCACGTTTGAGATTTGTAGTTTTTTAAGTCGTCAATAATGAAAATGACCATCATTTTGTGAGTGGCTATGGAAACTATTATATCCAATTTGAGGTCGGCCAAAAGCAAAACTTCTTATTATTGGAGTAATCTTATTTAAATGGGGCTCACATAGAATGAAATATTATGTAAATGGGGCACACGTAGTGCGAACTTTAGATACAAAAATATTAGGGTTAATGATATAAATAATCGTTAAATTATAATAAAATATTTAATATGATATTTAAATTTATAAAAAAATTATTATAATATTTAAAATATAAATTTATTAATTAATGTGATATTTAGAGAGTTATTTATATGTTTATTGTTATCATTTAAAATTAATTACATTAAAGTTGAATATCATATTAGTTAATAAATTTATAATTTAAGTATCACATTAAAAATTTTTAAAACTCATATATCATATTAAATATTTTACTATGAGTAATTCATGATATTAACTAAAAATATTAAAACAATACAAAAAAAAAAAAAAACTTGAATTTGAAATTTACTAACTTGATTTCTACAATAATTCAATGTTTATAAACTATTGTCTCATTTTCATACTACAATTTCTTTTATTAAAAAAAAAAAAGACATTGCCCATACGAAAATTAAAAGTGATATTATAAATTATTTATTACTCTATTATTTTAATTACATTTCATCATCATTTTTTTTACTCGAAAATATGAAAAATTAAATTTTAATCATTGATATTAAAATCTATATATAATAGACATATATAATTTAATTAATATACGTGAATTCCACATATTTGAATATAATAATAATAATAATAATAAAATATATATTAGTATAAAGTAATAAAGTAATGAGAAAAAATAAATCATTTAATATTAATATGTAAATAACTTTTTTTTTCTATTTCTCTTACTTCTTTTGGAAAAGAAAATTTTAATTCAAAATTTTATCATTTATCAATTAAAAGACTTTATTAATTTATAATAAAAATTTAATATTATTTTGGAAAATATTTAAATTTAGCTTAAATTTAGTTCATGACATTGTTATTCACTATTGAATAAAATAAAAAATAAATAAAAAAATCAATCTAAAGAAATATTAAATAAGACAATAAAAAATAAAAATAAACTGAGATATATCCACTACCAAGCAAAATGAAAAATAAAAAAAATTAATAAAATGCAATAATATAAGTAATTAATAATGTGTATTTTTTAGATTTAATAGTATAAAATATGATATAATAATATAATAAATACGTAATATGAATAAAAAAATAAAATTAATATGATTTATAATTTTAATAATAATTATTATATATTAATTTATTAAAATAAAAAATATATTTTATATTTTATATTATTTTGGATGATGATATATAATTTTTTTATAAAATATAATATGAATATAAGAATTTGAATATTTTACATTAGTAAAATGCATGTATCGCTAGATCTATCGTAGCCTAGGCTACAGGCTCTAGCACGTTTTATACGTCCAAATTACAGTATAAATAAATTTTTTTATGAACGCCATTTTCAATGGCTTTGTTTTGTTATCCAAATTCCACCATTTTCTTCCTCCTTTTTCTCTTTCTCTGACTCTCTATTATTTCCATTACCATGCGCTTCGCTCGGATCTCAAATCCTTTCTCTTACATCATATCCTCCTTCACTTGTTCCTCATAATCTCTTTCCTCATCCTTCCTCGGTTCGAAATCGAGAGCCCTGAGCTTTAACTTTTATTACCCTTTTTTTTCCTCTCGGCTCTCGATCCTTTGAAGCCAAAAAAACATTACATTTTGTTGTTTCCTTGATTGGTATATAAATTTCATTGCTATTCCAAGTTTTTCACTTGATTTACGGATTACCCTTTTCTTGTACCACAAGGAACAGCCATGGAAAACTTAGCAGCGCAGCTAAAACGGGGAATCTCCCGCCAATTCTCGACTGGGTCGTTAAAACGGACTTTCAGCCGGCAATTCACTCGGCAGTCGTCGTTGGACCCACGGAGGAACAATCTACGGTTCAGCTTCGGTCGGCAGTCATCGCTGGACCCCATTAGGAGGAGTCCCGTGCAAGATGAGCTGACGGTGCCGGAGAACCTGGACTCCACCATGCAGCTTCTGTTCATGGCGTGTAGAGGGGATGTTAAAGGAGTGGAGGATTTGTTGAATGAAGGCATTGATGTTAATAGTATTGATTTGGATGGCCGTACCGCCTTGCATATCGCTGCTTGTGAAGGTCACGTTGAGGTTGTTAAGCTTCTTCTTAGTAGGAAGGCTAATATTGATTCCCGTGATCGTTGGGGTAGCACGGTACATTTCTTTTCTTTTTTTAATTTTTATTTTTAATTTTCTTTTAAATCCTTTAATAGTTTGAACTGTGTGGAAATTTGTGATTAATTTATTGTTATGATTGTGATTAATGATCTTTATTGGTTGGTTTTTTTGAATTTGGACAAGGAGATTTTAAAATGTGAGATTTTTTATATTTAAACCATTTAGCTTTGAATGATTTGTGGGATTAAGTATATGGAATTGGGATCTTGGTGCTTGGATTTGGAAAATTAGGATGAGAAATCAAGGAGAAAAGGTGGAATATAAAAGTGCATCATTTTGAGATTCTAATTTTGATTTCCTTGATAACATTGCATATGGCTGATTACTTATAAAAAGCAGTTTGATTCATGATGAATATGAATGTGTGTTGAGCAATGTTAATAAAGTTATTGATTTCCTTGATAACACTGCATATAGCAGATTACTTATAAAAAGCAGTTTGATTCATGAAGATATGAATGCTTTTTGAGCAATGTTAATAAAGTTATTTTTATATGGGCAGGCAGCTGCTGATGCGAAGTACTATGGAAATGTAGAGGCGTATAATATTTTGAAGGCCCGTGGAGCAAAAGTTCCAGTATGATATTAAACTTTTTTTGTTTTTTGTCTTCCATCGATACGTTATTTCTGTTTGTGATTGATGATTTATGCCTGTATGAAGATTGATATTTACATATATGTCATGATATTAGAAAACCAGGAAGACGCCGATGACAGTTGCTAACCCTCGAGAAGTTCCAGAGTATGAGCTTAACCCATTGGAGCTTCAAATTCGGAAGTCTGATGGTATAACAAAGGTATGGGTTCTCTTCATTTTCTTTTACTGGATTGATGCTTTTGGAAACTCATGTATGGTCCAATCTGAAAGGTGATCAGGTTGATTTGCATATAGTATTCTGCATTTCATTCACTATGGTGTGAAATGATTAGTATTCTGCATTTCATTCCACTTTCAAGAGGCATGATACTTATTGTGGGCAATTGTTACACTTGATGAAAGATTACTGGGCATGTTTGAATTGTTGTAAAAGCATTAAAGGAATAGGGGGCATTTTTTCTTAATTGCTTTTTTAGGTTTAATAGTGGCTTATTTGGGATTGGTTTGGATGTCACATGCATCCAACATTTACTTTTGGTCTTTGCATTGTTACTAATTTGTTAAAACAATCTATTGTCTTTTATTGTCCTGCTGGTAAGACATTTTAGATTGCTGAGAAAGACATGTTTTCTTTAACGTCTCAAGATTAAAGGTTTTCTTTTTCTTTTTTTTGTTTGTTTTGTTTTTAACTTTTTTGTACAACTTGGAATTTGTCAATCATATTATGAAATGGTTAAACTTCTAATTTTTCTAAGAAAAGAATTTAATTCTGCATAATCTCCCTCAAATATTCACCAAACTGTTGTTCCTTTCAGCAAACTTTTGTATTATCCTTGACCATATCTTAGGCAGTCATGGTCATTCCCTCTGAGGTTGATGCGCAGATCTGCATCTTGATGAATTTATATTTATTCTTCATGTTTGAAAGACTAGAAGTGCTATATGATGCTCCTCGTTCAGTTTTTTTGTGCTTTTTATAGATGAATTTTTAACATTTCATAAATCACTTGCCAGGGATCGTATCAAGTGGCAAAATGGAATGGCACTAAGGTCTCTGTAAAGATACTAGATAAGGAAAGCTATTCAGACCCTGAAAGCATGTACGCACTTATCTTGTTTTCTTTCAGATATGTGTTTGACTCATGCGAATGACAGCATACATATGTCCTTTCCTTTCTGACATCAGTCATTTACACTTATGATGTTACTTTTATAGAGTTTATTACATATTTTATTTGGTTACCATATATTTCTTCTTTTTTTGAGAGCTGTATGATTTTTCAAAATCTTGTGAAAGGGATGATAGGATTTTCTTTGTTTACCAACTTTGTTGCACAATCTAACACGAAAGTATGTTCATATCTCTTCCCTTAACAGAAATGCTTTCAAACACGAGCTAACTTTACTAGAAAAAGTTCGACATCCAAATGTGGTTCAATTTGTTGGAGCTGTTACACAAAATATTCCCATGATGATTGTTTCAGAGTATCATTCAAATGTAAGCATATCTCTCTCTGTTCCACTCCCTGCCAGCCCCTTGACTATCTTGTCTGTGTTTTGTTCTGTCAATTTGTCCATTTATCTGTATATATGCTTGCTTCTATGTTCAATTATGATAGAAGATAAACACACTGCTTGTCCCTTTAGGATAACAGAAGAAAAAGTGGGATGACTAGAGAATGAAGATTTCCTCAAAGGCCTAGAAATTTTCTCCCATATTGTTTAGGTGGTGTCAAAATATAAAATGCATAAGCAGAAAAATTAATAGGTAAGGGAAAAAGAGTAGGATGTATGTCATTTTGCAACCAAGACCACTATGTATTGCATGTGTGGAGAAACAATGCATTGAGTAAAGACTTACCCGTTTCCTGGAGTGTTTCTTAATGAATGAACTTAACCTCACGACCATCTTAAATCATTTGTGGATACAACTTTGTTTTCTTTTTCCTGCAGTTCTATAGTGGAGCTTCTGATATTTCAACTTTATTCCACATAGTTTTCATTCAGTTTAGTTTTACATATTCTGGAGATGGTATGTACTTAAAATATTCTGGCATGGTTCCTGTATTTGGTAATTAAAATGTTTTCTACACTAGGAATTGTTTAGCGGCATAATTTGCTTTGTCTAGAGAAAGTCTTTAGTGTTTTACTCACCACTTTAACATTACTATGGTGATGATCCTTATTTCAGGGTGACTTGGGAAGCTATCTTCAAAAGAAAGGGCGTCTATCACCATCCAAAGCTTTAAAATTTGCTCTTGACATTGCCAGGCATGTGTTTTTTTTGTAATATTCTCTATATTATCACTTTAATCATCATAAGTTCTATTTTTGACCTATGCAAAACTCAAACGTTAATGTGCTGAATATGCTTCTTGTACTTCTATCCTACATTTTCCTTTATTTAATAATGCATGGAACTGCTTCTAGTCATTCATTTCTCCTGGTTCTTCACTTTTTGACTATCATTTTCTTGATATCAGGGGAATGAATTACCTTCATGAATGTAAACCAGACCCTATCATTCACTGTGATTTAAAGCCAAAGTAAGGCAACCACTGTAGAAGTTGATATAGTGCTTGCAGAAATTGCAAGTCGAGTTTTTTTTAATGTACTTGTTGTGATGTACTGTTCTTTAATATTTGAAATTTTGGTAAGGTGCCAGAAATGTTTTGCTGGATAATGGAGGTCAGTTGAAGGTAGCTGGATTTGGTTTGTTAAGATTGTCAAAAATATCACCTGACAAGGCAAAATTAGCACATCCAGACGCTCAAGTTGATCCATCAAGTGCGTTTGTTACCAAAAATGTTTCCTCTGGATGTTCAATAGAAGAATGATACATGTATTCTTTATGCTATTGGTAAAACTGTGACTAATGATTCGGTTTTTCTGGTTGTAGATATATATGTGGCACCTGAGATTTATAAAAATGTGATATTTGATCGAAGTGTTGATGCATATTCTTTCGGTGTTATGCTATATGAGGTACATGGTCTCTCAAAATTTTGTTGTCGACTAATGCAAATGTTACTTTCTGGCTAAAGGCAGTTTAATTGTTTTTGAGAGTTTCATTCCTTGTTTTTCTTGCTGACATCTTTCAGATAGTGGATGTGTTGGATTTTTCTAAAAAAGATGCTCACCTGTTTCCGCCATTGTGATAATTTCCTCTGTAGCTCTGTGTGTGTGTGTGCGTATGTGTGTGGGTGAGAGTGAGTGAGAATAAGTCAATGTGGGGATTTTCTGGGGAGGGGGTTTAGGGAAGTAATTATTCGGGCAAAAGGTGCTTTTTAGTTTGATAGTAGGTATTAACCATTTTCTGTTTTGTTCTTTTGTGAATTCAGATGATTGAAGGAGTAGTGCCTTTTCATCCTAAGCCTGCCGAAGAGGCTGTGAAATTGATGTGTTTAGAAGAAAAGAGACCACAATTCAAGACCAAATCAAGAAGTTATCCTCCAGACTTAAGAGAGTAAGTTTGGGATTTGAGATGAAGAAGAGACTGTCCTTGCTTTCTAGCTTCAAGTTCATTGAATTAGCGACAGGGTCATTTTTCTTTGTGCATGCGTGTGTGCATGTTTGTTTTTGTCTTCCTTACAAATTTAATTAGAAGGAAAAACCCAGGTTTGTTTTTTATCTCTCTTCTCACAAGAAAAAAGTGCAGTGCATCCTATGGCTTATCTTGTGTCAAACAATATATTTACAAATATTCTAAGCTTTACTGCCATTGTAATATATGGACAGGCTGATTGAAGAATGCTGGGATCAAGAACCTGTTGTTAGACCGACCTTTTCAGAGATCATTGTACGATTAGACAAAATAGTTGCCAACGGCTCAAAACAAGGGTGGTGGAAAGACACTTTCAAGCTTCCTTGGTATGCTTCTATCACTATTTTTTTTGTTTAGGGTTGGTTTGTATATGTTACATGTGAATGAAATGTTATTGGAGTTCCTCGAAGTATCATGACCATACACCATGTTTTAGCTAAGGCTTTTAATTTGAGCTCGAGTTTATCTTTTGCCCCTTAAAAAAAAATTCAAGGGTGTTCTAAATTGAATTTCTGATTAAGATACCTTCTGATTTAGTAAAAGAATTAGAAATAAATGACTTGAAATGTTAAGCTGTCCATTCATTGTTAGTATGATGGAATGGATTATTTACTCCAGCAGCAAGTTTCAATGTCTTTTTTGTTTTTCATACAGGAAAAGTTAGAGGAGGTAGTTAGATATCACAGATTGGAACACTTAGGACTAACTTCATTATGCCAGATTTGAAGTGATTTTAACATATGTGGACCCCAATTTCCATGCATGTGCTTATAATAGTGTGAGACGTTCAATTTGCATAAACAGAAGTGTTCTCACACATACATATATATATATATATATATATATATGTTCTAAACGAGAAGTTCAACTTTGCATATACACATATACACACACCTTGTTAACAAGCAAAGGGTGAATGTAGATAACTTGTTTTGTTTTATCAAAGAGTTTGTTTCGAACACAGGAACTGCTTATTCCTTGCTGATTGTTGTGTGGCTATGTGCTTTGACCAAAGTTACCAGACTGCCAAAATGCAGGATGCCAAAAGAAGAGAAAGGGGCTTTTATGGTTTTTGTTTTTCATCATATATCTAAAAGATATTAACCTGAATCTGCTAATTACCTCTAGCGACCAGATAGCCTAGATAAAAGATCTTGTACTAAGAAATGGAATTTTTTATGTGATTAAGTACTAAGAACATTTGATTAATAATAGTAATATGTTTTGCTCAAATATAATGAAATTCAGTTTTAAAGCATTATTATATGCATAGTGAAAGATTTTTAGTAGAGTTCATCCTCGCAAATCTTGTTATTTCAAAATTTTGAAGTTTGCCTTTTAATCTAATGCATTACATCTTACATGTTATTTTTTGCAGGAAATAAGAGAGGGTTCAGTTCTGTTCAATTTGTTCGAAAAAGAGAAAATATGATGAAGATTTTGAGGGAGGTTTCGATCTCGAGTTTTTGTTGCTTCATCTTAAAAATTGTATGTTACAAAAACCGAGTTAACAAAGTATAAAATCATGTTGAAATAAAGCAAAAGAGTGATCTTTCCTCTCTATTTCTTCTGTCTAAAAGTTGGAACAGTTTGTTTCCTTGTTATGTATGATGTGTAAAAAAGCTTACAAATGAAAAATTATAAATCAGAAGAATTAATGTACTTGTACATTTGGTGGACTTGACAATAAAATTGATGTTTCAGTTTTGAAATTAAAAATTTCAATAATTTTTTTAAAATTTTAATATTTTATTGTCCCTCCAAATTTAAAATATATATTATTTTATTTGTCTTTGATTTTAATTTTTTTCCCACCAAATTTAAAAATATATTATTTTATTTATCTTGTTGATAAAAAAAATAGAAAAAGGTCCTTACACTGACCACATTTCATAAAACAGCCCAACTAGTCAAGATTAAAAAGTCAAAACAAATCAAATCCCACTTTAACAGAGTAACTTTCCTTGTCCGCAGAGTAACGGTCGTTGTACCCTTTTAAACCCTCCCACTCCCTGTCCTTTAAACCCTCCCAGTCTTAAACCTTCCTGCGTGTTCAACTTTGCCTTTTTCTTCTTTGATTTTTTTCTTTCATTTTATAAGTTCAAAATTTTTTTATCCATTAAAAAAATATTCTCTCTCAGTTCTCGTCTACACACTGTAAGTAACATGACTTTTTATTCAACAATTTATTTAATTTTTTTTGGTTATCCTTGAATTTTGCTACTTCAAATTTTATTTTACTGTAATGTTTGTTTTACTTAAGTTTTTTGGTCAATATCAAATATATATTTGCTTTTGCATTTTTTGGTTTTCAAGTTTCTGAAATGATTCTTTTAGTTGTTAATTTCGCTACATTTTCTTTGACTTCTTATTTTTTGATTCTTGTATTTTATTACTTCAAATTTTTTGATCCATAATAAATGTTCTTTTTCAGTTCTCACCCACAAACCTTAAATAACATGCTTTTTATTCAAGAATTTATTTAACTTTTTGGTTATTCTTGAATTTTGCTGTTTCAAATTTTATTATAATGTTTGTTTTTTTTTATTAATTTTTTTACTCAAAACTAAAAATTAATTATAATTATCGAATATATATTCTCTTTTGCATTTTTTTGTTGTCAAGGTTCTTTTTAAGTGGAGTGAAAATGGATGTTAAGTATTGTTTGAAATGAATTTTGAACAAATTTTATGAACTGCTTGTAAATTTTTTAATAAAATTTCTTGTTTTCGCTTTTCTTTTATGAGAAACAGATGCTTTGAATTTTCCTCTTTTTTTTTTTTTTTTTCAGTATTTTTATAGCTGCATACTTTCTTTCTGTCTTTTTTCTTTTAATTTTTAATTTTTTTCAAAAAAATTTTCATTTGAATTTATTTGTTAATTTTTGACTTGAACAAAATTAAAAAAAATCTAATTTTACTTAACTAGCTCCTAATGTGATGCAATTGAAGATAATTTTTCTTTATTTGAAATGTTATCTTCATCAGGTTAATAGAGTGGTTGTTGCAGAAACGTGAATGTGCTCTGTTGTTGACAATAAAAAAATTGATATTGATAATGGCTTCTAGAACGATTTTAATAAGGAAGAGATTTATTTCTGATTACCTGAATGGCTTTTCATTCTCAGTCCAGACCTCACTGTGTCATGGCCATCCTACTCATAAGTTGAAATCATGTAGTTTTGAAGATTTTAATCGTGTAAAAAAATCAGATGTAAATTCTCTTACCAAACAGGATTTAGTAGGTTTTTTGGGGTTAGAATTCTCTAGATGCTCAGTTTTGTGTCCTGGAAGTGCAAGATTTCAATTCAATTCTCCATTAAGTGTCATGTCATATTCTGTTCGTCATTCTTCGACGGCTACTGCTAAGCAACCCGAACGAGATAATGAGGGAAATGAAGAATTGGTCTCTAAAAAGAGAAAGGAAGCATCTGCAGAAGAATGTGATCAAGCTGTTGAAGGTTTGAGTACCGTTAAAGCCAAAGTGAAAGCCAAACAGTTAAAAGATTTTCAAAAGGTTGCCAAATCCATTTTGCAAAAAATATGGGTTACAACAATTGGGATTGGTCCTTCTTTAAGAGCTGTAGCTTATATGAGCAGGTCAAACTTTATTCTTTTAATTATTAAGGTTTTTAATAAATCAGTTACATGATTTGAATTGATTTTTGATGTATTGTATATTTAATATTCTATTTCTTTTTATAGGGAGGATTGGGCAAAGAAACTTGTTCATTGGAAACACGAAATTCGTTCTACTTTGCAACATTATTGGTTGGGTTTTAAGCTACTTGGGGTTGATGTGAGGATCAGCTCAAGATTGCTGCTAAAGCTTGCGGGTGGTAGAAGTTTATCTAGAAGGGAGAGGCAACAGCTGACTCGAACTACTGCTGATATCTTTAGGCTAGTCCCATTTGCAGTTTTTATCATAGTCCCATTCATGGAATTTCTTCTGCCTGTTTTTCTAAAACTGTTCCCCAACATGTTGCCATCGACTTTTCAAGACAAGATGAAAGAGCAGGTATATAGGCATTCTTTTTAGAATATCTCCTGTTAAGGCAGGAAGCTTTGAAGTTAGGTTTCTCCTTTATACATGCATGATAAAGTGGGTGAAAATGAGCCAGCATTTTCTTTGTCAGCCTTAAACTGATATATTTTTATTCGTTTGGTTTTCTTTCCAAACAACAAGAGTTTTCTTTCACCATAATTTTATTACGATTGCATATGTGAATAAATTTGTGTTAAATTTTCTGAAAACATTTTATGCAAAAAAGGGCTGGTGGATATCAATACTTGCTTGAGCTCATATATGTGAACAAAATTACTAAAATTTGTGTTCACCTTGTTTTAAGCTTCATATATAGATCAGAATATGAGTTTTTAGCCAGTGGGATGTTAAATTACCTTGCTTAGGAGAAAATGGAGAAATAGAGAAAAGAAGCATAGGAAAAAGAATCAATAACATAAAACGTCTGAGATTATAATATTAAGTATTAACTGATAATATGTATGGACCTATTGCTGATAATTTGAAGCCGAGAGATATAAATAGATAGGCATTGGCCCTGCTACATAAATCAGGAATATTAAGGTCTCTTTACATATTTTTTGCCTTTATTTACGAGGTAATCTGCAAAATATATATTTTTGAGAGAGGATCATTATCTAGGCAATTGAAGGATTTGTGGTATTTCTGTTATGTCAAACATTAGGCTGGGTTCTGATTTTGGGGTAGTATTATTGAATGAGTGCTGTAGGCGTCTTACTTTCCTTGTAAGTATCCTAGTTTGTTGTTTCTTTTTCTAGTTGTTCTAATAACAGTTACTTTTTTTCTTATATTCACCAGTTTCCCTTGATAGAAACTGGACCAAATCTTTCTTCTTCGTTTATAAATATTTTATTAATCAAAGTTATTGGATAAATAAGATTTCTCTGTGTGTAAGGGCGTGCAAGCACACTTGCTTGTGTCTATGGAATGTGCACTTGGTTGGACCTATGTGTATGCGTATGAGGAGGCAGATTTTTGGTGTTAACTGTGCAAAGTGTGTGTGTGGCTATGGCATGCCCCTGCTCTCCTCCCTTTCCTTTTTTTTTTTCCAAGGCATGTCTTCTTACTTACTGAACATGTAGGAAGCACTGAAAAGGAGGCTTCATGCAAGAATAGAATATGCCAAGTTTCTTCAGGATACAGTCAAAGAAATGGCAAAGGAGGTTCAAAATTCTAGGAGTGAAGAAATTAAGCAGACTGCTGAAGATCTTGATGAATTTTTGAACAGGGTAAGATACTATCTCATCTATGATTTTTCTTGTCTCTTTTCCTTGTTTCCATTATTTAACTTTAGCAATTGCATTCTTGATATTTTGCAGGTCAGAAGGGGTGCCGTTGTATCCAATGATGAGATTCTTGGCTTTGCCAAGCTGTTTAATGATGAACTCACTCTGGATAATATCAGCAGGTTGGTCTCCATTTAAATGTTCTTGTATTTGAAAGCTTTTGACTAATTAATTTAAATTGAATTGTTGATTCAGAAAAGTTGTGCTATTTTATTTCATGTTCTTGTTTTTTTCTTCTGCCAGGCCCCGATTGGTAAATATGTGCAAATATATGGGAATCAGCCCTTTTGGAACAGATGCATATTTGCGTTATATGCTTCGGAAGAGACTCCGATGGTAAAACTTGTTTATCCAATCTGAGCTAATTTAAGTGTTACATGCCTTGTTTTGGCAGAACATGCCAATGTAGTTGGATGTATTCGAGAGTAGTGAATGAATTCTTCCAGATCTTCTCCATTGAACTTGTGTTTTATCGTGGTTGCTTGGGCAGATTAATTTCAACTGAGGTTATTTGACTTTATCATTTATGAACTCATGATAACATCTTGGCTTTGGAGAGGAATCTCGTTATTGTGTGATTTCTGGTTCCTTTTTCACTTGTAAAGTTTAAATATAATCAAGTTACCCCTTAAAGCATAACTTGTGTTGCATTTTAAAACCACGTGGTTTCATGGTATGAGTATTCCCTTAGGCTCCGTTTGATTGGTGCTTTTGCTTTTTGCTTTTTGTAATAAGAAAGTGAAAAGCAAAAAATCCCAAATGAACCAAAATAAGAGGAGTTATGAGTCTTGTTGAAATTTGGGTTTGATTTTCTTGGTATGGTATTCTTGAAATCTGGTTTTCTTTCTAGCGGAGTTTAGTTGAAGCTATTTAGTTTCTTTAGCTTTTCTTCACTTTAATATTTGGGACCCAACTAAGCTCTCTTTTTAAAATCCTTTCTCCGTCTATCTCATCCCTTTGCTTTTTCAGTAATTTTGAAGTCATTGTGAATGTTGTTATTGTTACTATTTTCTTATTGTTATTATTTATGTTTTAGGATTAAGAAGGATGACAAGTTGATTCAAGTGGAGGGCGTGGAGTCCCTATCAGAAGCTGAACTTCGTGAAGATTGTAGGAAGCGAGGCATGCTTGGAGTGCTCTCAGTAGAAGAATTGCGTCAACAGGTGTTTTGTTTTTAATTTTTAAGTGCTTATTTACTTTTACCTTTGCCAATTAAGTCTTGAGATTCTGCAATCTCTATCTGCACCTTATTTGCAATGATAAGTTGTTGATCAGATATTCTATGGTCTCATGTGTTGATAGGCTTCTGAATTTGCTTATTTTCACTTTTGGTATCACCATTATTTATATTTTTTTTATGTTGTATGGTCCGGTTATGACAATTGTACAAACATACCCTACTCCAAAACCCTACCATGCCAAAACCATCCACATGAAAGAATATTAAAAAAAAAGGGATTTAATTATGCTGTATTGATTTAATTCTATTGGAACAATCTTTTTTTTTTTTTTTCTGATTTGGTGCGTTTAGATGCTCGGATGAGATGATTTTTTCAAAAGAATTGTTTTATCTTTATTTTTTAAATTGTCTTGGAGGGACTTGTTAGTGTTTCTTCTATTTATTGGTTATGTAATTAATTGCAATATCATGTACATTTTTATGTGACTCCTTAACAAGGCTAACATCTGCCTGCAGCTTCGGGATTGGCTGGATTTGTCTCTCAATCACTCAGTCCCATCTTCCCTTTTGATCCTTTCCAGGTGATTTGAAGTTTTGTTTTATGTTTTCTTTCTTCCCATGTTTTGTTGGTTACTGAAGTTCATCAGTTGACGCACGTGTTTACCTTTTCTTCATCAGATCTGAATCCTTATTATTCTGATTTGATACCCTCTGAAGGGCCTTCATTGTATCAGGAAAGCTGAAGCCAGAAGATGTTGTTCGAGCTACCCTTTCTTCTCTACCTGATGAAGTTGTGGATACCGTTGGTGTTACAGCTTTACCATCTGAAGATTCTGTTTCAGAAAGGAGAAGGAAGCTGGAGTACCTTGAGATGCAGGAAGAACTGATCAAGGTTGAAAAAGGAAGATGTTTTTTTTTTTTTTTTATATATATTATTGCCATATAATAGCCTCCTCTACTGTAGGGTGCGTACCATTGGGGCCTCCTATGGGGCTAAGTTGGTCCTGCTTTTTGTGAAATAGTTGGGTATAATCTTAATGTCCTGTAAATAGAGGCCTCAACTCTTAAAGTTTTCTGCTTAGGCTTTAGAAATGAGCCTAAAAGCAGCTTTCCGGATCTTGAGCACTTCTTTTGAATTGCCTTGTTCTAAATTGGTACCTTTGTAGGAGGAGAAAGAGAAAGAAGAAGAAGAGCTGGCAAGGGTGAAGGAATCTAAAGCTAGTGAAGAGGATGTGGCATTGAAAGAGATGACTATCCCAACGGCTAGAGAAGCACAAGAACAGGCTATAGCAAGAACATTGGAAAAGCAAGAGCAGCTTTGTGAACTCAGTCGTGCATTGGCTGTTTTAGCTTCAGCATCTGTAAGGACTTGATTTTAAGATTCTCTTCAGTGGCTGTCATTCTGTCAATTCTATTCTTTCTATTGTTTTCTTCCTAGCATTGCCTCTTGCAATGTTGATTTGACTTACTTTGTTCCTAATATGTAGTCTGTGAGCCGAGAGCGTGAAGCGTTCCTGGGTCTTGTCAATAAGGAGGTATGTTATAAACTTGGATAGCATTTTATTTGGTCGTAGTGAAGAAATCTGGGTGCATGACGTTCATATTTTACATTTAACTAGTTATTGGCAGAAGTCAATGAAGCAAGTTTAAAAATAAGACAGTTTTTGTGCAATGTCCTTATGGTATTCTTAACTTGGAAAAATCATTAAAGAAATGATAAATCTGCTAGTTCTGTTCCTTTTTATTTTATGTTGATGTTGGGTTTTTCCAATGTTGCCAGATAGAACTTTATAATAGCATGGTAGAGAAAGAGGGTGTAGATGGTGAAAAGGATGCCATTAAGGCATATAGAGCTACAAGAGAGGAAGGTGACCATTCTAGTGAAGCGTCTGAAAGTGATGAGGTTTCTTTGGCACTTACTGAAAAGGTAAGACTCATGGGAACTAAGTTTTGTTGCAGTTTCTCTATTTCTTATATTGTTATAGAAAGCAAAGCATTTACCATTCTCGTCACTTGTTAGGTTGATGCCATGCTCCAAAATCTTGAGAAGGAAATTGATGATGTAGATACAAAAATTGGTGATCGTTGGCGATTACTTGACAGGTGCAAATTTGTTTTGGATTGTTTCCTTTTCTCCTGTCTTGGCTTTGTACTATGATGCTTGCAAATAGTGTGATGTTTTGTTATCATAATGTTATGTTTTGTTATTGAAAAAGATTAATGGAGTTAGGTGTTGTTATTCATATCAACTGTCACATGGGAACAGTTACCGGCATCAAGGACGGGGTGACCCTAAACCCATACTTGATTAAATAATATTAGCTGAAGTCATCTTGAAAAGCTCATGGACTGATCGTAAGAAACAGTGTCATGCAATTTTTGCTGATCTTGGCATTTGGTGTATGTAATCAAATATATGAAAAATGTTCTCTGTCTGCAGAGATTATGATGGGAAAGTCACTCCTGAGGAGGTGGCTGCCGCTGCTATATACTTGAAGGATACACTTGGCAAGGCGGGTGTGCAAGAGCTCATCAGCAATCTTTCCAAAGATACAGGTCAGCTAAAACAATTTTCCTTCTTCATGGTCAATCACTTGATTTATTTGTTCACAAGACGGACTATATGCTCTCATCGTTTCAATTTAATAGATGGTAAAATTCTCGTGGAAGACATTGTCAAATTGGGCAGTCAGACAGAAGATGACAATAGTACCGAGGAGGCGAGAATACAGAGATTATAGTCTTTTTTCGACTTTCATTTAATTTTTTATTTCTCCTTAATACATTTTGTAGTTAGCATTCTAGTTGGTCCAATGCATCTCTTGGCACAATCTTTGACATTGTTCAAATGTTTATAAATAAAGATGGAAATAGATGCTATTTACATCTAAGTTGAGCTACAAATTCATCTATATTCTTGTCTGAGCTTCCCCCTTCATTGACTGCCTGTACGGCCAGTTTCTTCCACTTATCTGAATTCCATTTTATAGCTTTACTTTTATCTCCTCCCATGATTTCCCTTATGCACCGTTCTATCTCTTCCTTTGTGATGATTCCTTTGTCATCCATCCGAGCTCTTATTCCCACCTGCCATACATCGGCAACAAGTTTGGCATTTGTTGTTTGATCTGAAAATTGTGGCACTGCTACCATAGGCACCCCCAAGCTTAATGCCTCCAGTGTCGAGTTCCATCCGCAATGAGTCATGAAGCAACCGACTGCCTTATGAGCTAAGACTTCTAATTGAGGACTCCAAGACACTACCAGCCCTTTCTCTGAACTCTCTTCTAAGAAGTTGGCAGGAAGCTTTTTCTTCTCAGTTTCTCTAACTACCCACAGGAAGTAGCTGTTGCTTCCCTTTAGACCTAATGCTAGATCTTTCATTTGCTCCTCTCCTAGGGCCGCCAAGCTTCCGAATGATACGTAAACAACTGAGCCTGTTTCCTTAGAGTTTAACCAGTTATTGCATATGTCGATCTCAGGCTTGAAGAGGTGTATGCCGTAATCCTTGTCATCCTCCAGCCGTTTGTCTAGGTACTTTGATGGAATTGTAGGTCCAATTGTCTTGATTGACCTCAGGCTTCCCATCCAGCTCAGTACCTGCTCGGAGTTATCAACAAATTTGGGGTTAAACCACACATGAAGTTACAAAATTCACTTGTTTAGTTGGCAAACGAGCATATTTTTAACTTATATCAGAAATCAGGATGCATGTATGTACCTCCTCTTCTAAGCTAGTGAAAGTATTAACCAAAACCCAGTCAGCTTTTCTGAAGTTTAAGAACTGATTCACTGACAGGTGTGTTAAGGCTGGATAGGCTCCTATGTCATAAACAAAAGTTGGCAGGTCGTATTCTTCAAGTAGTGGCAAGCCAACAATCGAGAAAGAGGACTGAGCAGCAAGTGGAACCTTGAGCAATCCTTCATGGACGTTGTAGAAGATGGTATTGACCGCACACGATTGAGTGAAGAATGCAGCTCCATGGAGGCCTTGCTGTTTGGCTATGTCGAGTGCCCATGGGATGACTGAGTCGTAAATTAGGCAACTGACTGAGTGGTTAGACTTAGACATGCCTAGTTTAGCAATGATCTGAGGTAGTCTTAGTGTCACAACTGCTTTGAAACGCTCTAGATATGCATCAGGACTTTCTACTAGTAAATTGTCTGCTTCAAGATCATCAGAAATAGGCTCAAGTTTGACAGGACCGTCCTGCACTGCCAAAGGCTTATTGCCAGTGAAGGTAAGTAGTGTGACTTCCAGACCCTTGGAAACCAGGCGTTTTGAGAACTGTAGCATTGGGTTAACGTGACCTTGGACTGGGAAAGGCAATACCAGAACCTGGGTTTCACAAACATTTTCTTGTTTCTTCATTTTACCTCCTCAATGATCTGATGAACTACTGATTCCCCTCTGTTAAAAACAAGAAATTTATGCGTCGTGGAAGCCTAGCACACCACAAAAAATTGGTGGAAATCAAGAAATCTGATGGTATACACCATGCATCTTCTCCTGCATTAAATTATTGATGCTTGGTTATTGAAATGTCGTTTCATGATCATTTATCTTTGGTCTTTGATAGTACATTCATTTACAAAATGCATGGCCCAGCCCAGTTTGGTCATATCACTGTTACGTACTTCCATGCAATATGTTTGTGGTCATTGCATTTTCCATTATCTTTGTTCCATTATTGTCCTCAATAAGAAACAAATAATTAGCTGGACTTGGACTGCCTTTTGAAACGCTTTTGAAATCAATAATAGAAAGTACTTATTTCAAGTCACGCAGATTGTTGTACCTATTTACCAGATTAACACTTATTATTATTTAATTATTAACTGTCACGTCACTATAAATGATAATAAATATCTAGATTTTTCCTTATAAAATAAACTCGTCACTTACAAAGGAGAGATTTATCCAACACTTCCACAAGCATCATTTTAAAACAATATAATTGGCTTACAAGAGAATAGATTTACAATTTATTAGAAATTATTAAATATAATTTATGTTTGTATGAAATTATTAACTATAATTTATAATTATTTACATAATTTTTTAAAATTTTATGTAAATTTATTATCAATTATTAATTATTTCGAATATATCATTATTTTTTTATATATAAAATAAAAAAAAAGTTTATTGTGATTTTTTTTTTCGTAACTTAATGATTAAAAACCGAATTAAAAATTATGTAGGTATAGATTTAACTCCGTCATTCCCTTTGTAAAGACACTAATCCTTTTTTATAAAAGAAAAAAAAATGTATTTTATTGTCTTTTTTTTTTTTTACTTTAAATAATCAAACGTTCACTTGTCTCATTCTTTCTCTCACGTTTTAATTTTTTTTCTTTTTTTTTTTTGAAATTTTATATTAATAATAAATTATCTATTATTCAAGTATTTCACCAAATAATGGGTGTGCATAAAGCTAATTGTATATAATGTATTTGACTAAATTTAAAATTATCAACGAAGAACCAATAAAACTAGAAAATTTCAAAATAAATTAACTAAATTAATAAAAAATAAAAATAAGATTTTTTTGGCCTTTTTTTAAATATATAATGCATCTTTATGATAATCACATAATATTAAGTTAATTTCCCCTTTAATTAATAAATTTATCAAATTATTTAATTAATTTTTTAAAACAACCAAAACGCAAACTATATTGTCGCTTTGTCCAAGTGGTTTAGTCAGCCATGAACAGTTCTGCCCCTGCGAAAGTTCTATTTTTTTTCCCCAATTTCTCTATTTTTAATTATATCGTCCATCTTTGGGTCAATGGTAATCAATCAAGTTTAGTGAGTCTGAAACTTAAAAGAGTGCCTTTTGCTTTTGGAATTGCCTCATTTTCATTTGCACAATGGCAATTTTGAGGGTTTTATGTATATATTTGCTTGGCGATCACAATTAAGGTGCGATCTCTTTTCTCCTTATTTTTGATTTGGGTTTTAGGGTTTTTGTTCATCGCTTATTTCAGCTTTTGCTCTTCCTTTCTCTGTTTGTTAAAGTTGGAAGTTGAATTCTTTATCAATCTGCTAAAACAAATTTAAAAGAAAAGTTTGTTTGTTTGGTGGAAGAGAAAGAGTGGGAAAATTTCTGCCTTTGATTTTGATGTAAGTTGAAAGGGCTAAGAAATTGGGTGCGTTTTGGAATTTAATTATCATCCCGATATCAATTATTTGCTAATTGCTCAAATGTTAAATTAGCTTAATTGCTTCTGCTTACTATTATGAAATGAATTTACCCATCTCAATTTTCGCATGTTTGTTCAGTTCTCATACATGGACTTTGCTTCATTTCAACTAATTTATTGATTGACACCCTCCCTTGTAGTTTTCGCTTTCGATTTTCGATAATAACAGCAAATGGATAACTTTGACCAGAAGCTTGGTCCAGGTAATCTCTCTTTTCTTTGCAACCAAATAAAGAATACCTTTGTTTTGTTCGTAATTTCGATTCTGTTCCCACTTGTTTACTAAGAGTGTTCTTTTCATTGCCTTTATTTATTTCCCCTTGTATTTTGAAACATTTCTCATCAACTCTCTCAACTGCAGATTTTTTCAAGAATCTCACAGGGGAAGCCATTGCCCCGTTAAACGTGGTTCATGAAGAAATATATGAAAGCTCGTCAAAGCGACCAAAAACAACATCTAAGGTCTGGGACGTTTTTGAGAAGCTTCCGGCACAGCAAGGAGATTCCAAAGCTATATGTAAGTTATGCAGGAGGATATATACTGCTAAAACCACTAGTGGTACTTCTCACTTGAGACGTCATATTGAAGCATGTGTTAAACGCGGTAATCATGATCTAGATCACCGCTCGATAGAAGCATGCTTTAAACCTGTTAACCGTGATGCTAATCGCCTCACTCTTTCGCATGACACCTTGATTGCTGCTACTACGTCCTTAAAGAGCTATAAATTAGATGTGGATGAGATTCGTCAGGCAATTGCAATGATGATCATTGTTGATGAACAACCATTCAGAATGGTTGAAGATGCAGGTTTTAGACGTTTATTGAGTGCTGCATGTCCTGAATTTCCGGTGCTGACTACGAAGTCTATTAAAAGTGATATAATTTCCATTTATGTGAAGGAGAGAGAGAATATCCGTGAATTGCTAGCAACATGTCCTGGTCGGATTTGTTTGACATCCAGTACATGGAAATCCAATTGTGATGATCATTTTAATTGTGTCACTGCACACTTCATTGATCATGAATGGAGATTGCAGAAGAGGATTTTAAGTTTCAAGCTTATACCTCCTCCATATGATAGCTTGTCTGTTGCAGATGAGATAGCTTTGTGTATGGTTCAATGGAACATTGAACACAAGGTGTTCAGCGTTACTCTGGAGAACTTGTCGAGTGATGATTGTGTGGCTAACATGCTTAAACCACGTCTTGATGCGAAAAAGTACCTCCCTTGTAAGGGTGCATTTTTTCATATGAGTTGTTTCTTTCGCATTTTGAATTTGATTGTGGAATCTGGTTTCAACCTGGTTATTGATATCATTGGAAAACTTAGACTCGGTATTAAGTACGTGCAGCAATCCCCCCATCGGAAGAAGAACTTTTACATAATTGCTAAGACATTGAATTTGGATACTCAAAGAAAGTTGTGTCTTGATTCTCCTACTAGGTGGAATTCCACATATAACATGATAGAAGTTGCTTTGTGTTATAAGAATGCATTTGTGTACTCGGCAGAACAGGACAAAAACTTTATACACAAATTATCAGAAGATGAGTGGGAAAAGTTGAGTGTGTTATACAAATTTCTGAAAGTCTTTTTCGAGGTGACATGTTTATTTTTTAGAAACAGACAGCCAACTTCAAATTTATATTTCAAACCCGTGTGGAAAGTTCATAGTCGCTTGTTTGATATGGTTAGAGGTCCAGAAAATTTTATGACTTTCTTGGTCAAGGAAACGCACACTAAATTGAACCAATACTGGTCAGAGTATAACTTGATCTTGTCATGCGCTGCAATCTTGGATCCTAGGTATAAGATTAAGTTTGTTGAATATTGTTACACCAAACTGTACGGTAGTGGTGCTCAGAAATATGTTAGTATAAGTGTTAACACTTTGAATGGCCTGTTTGGTGAATACATGCAAAATTCTGCCTGCCCTTCTCGTACTGCTGTGTTATCAGTTGCTACCAGTAAAATCTCCAATGATAAAGATGATAATGACGGGTTTGAAGATTATGAAACCTTTCAAAGTGCCAGATTTCGAACTCAAGTGGAGAAGTCTCAACTTGATCTTTATTTAGAAGAACCAAGCCATGACCTAAACAGTGAAATAGATGTCTTAGAGTATTGGACTTTATGTTCCCTGAGGTATCCGGAGCTGTCGAGAATGGCTCGTGATGTTTTAACCATTCCAGTGTCCACTATTGCTTCTGACAGTGCATTTGACATTGGTCCTCAAGTGATTAGCGCTGATCGTAGTTCTTTAAAATCAAAGATGATACAAGCTTTGGTTTGTCTTCAAGATTGGATGCTGGCTTCTGATAGAACAAGTAAGTTGGTTTATTGATTGCATATCATAATTGCTATTGTCCTATGCATAACTGCTTTGGTTTAAAATCTCTGTAGGAGCTTCAGGCTCTATGGAAAGCAGAACTGAAGATGATAGCTCCAGTTCTAGTGATGGTGATGATGATTATTAGGTAATTTTTTTTTAATCATATATCTATTGCCATTGTTTTTTTAAATATTTTTCCCCAGTTTAAAAATTTATCGATATTCTTTTGTGTATTGAGGGGAAAAAGAAAGATCATCAGCCCTTTTGTTGGGTCTTGTGTTAGTGGGTGCGTTTTCGTTCTGGTGATGGTTGGTTATATTGTTTCTGAACTTCACGAGTTCTTCAGGGATTATTAGGCCATTCAGTTTCCCTGTGAGCTTTTTCAAATTGTGAAATGCAATTCCTTTTTCATTTTCTGGTTGGTTTGGCCCAGCTCTGTGTGGGACTTGCCAATCAATCTGACCTGAGGGATACAGTTAGGCATGGTGATATAAATGACTTCGAATGTGCTATGTTGCTTCAGGCCTAAACTTCTTTTCAACTAGTTGAGATATTTACGGGGCCGTTTGGTTGATGTCACCTAGTAAGGAATATAAGTTTAGCATCCCTGGATGAAATCGGTGGCCAATTCAGGTTGTACACTAGTGGTTCGATTTTTTGATGATAAATTGGCCAGTCTAGAATACCAAAAATAGAGGAATCCCATTAAGGTGCATGCATAGAGCTATGAACCATATCCTTGGCAAGCCCTGAATTTTAAGTATTAATAACAATGAGTGTGCGGTGGTGCCACCAGCCTTTTAGTTTTATTGGTTATGCAAATTTTGTTTTTTGGTAAATTATTCAGTATTACAACCTATTTGTTTTCACTATTTGCAACATTGCACGCACAGGCTGATCTGTTTAAGTAGCAGTGAAGCCTACTAAGAGTGGTAGGTTTTTGTTTGTTGGCTCTTTGTGATAGCCATCAATGCTATTTTCTGTAGGCAAATTACAAAAAAAAAAAAAAAAAAAGGGAAAAAATGCCTTGTGGTTAGGCACAAGAGAAAATTTCCCTTTGAAGTTGAAAACTAACAGCTAACCTCCCAAAGCTTTATTCATTTAGAAACTTGTTTAACACTATTATAATTTTGCACAATTGTTCATCTCTTTTTAAAAACCAGAAAATGGATTTTTACTGAAAAATAATAAAATCACACAGACCTGGTGCTTGAGCTCAACTGAGCTTGAAAGCCTAAAAACTCAAGCAAACCATGAAGCAGAAATGCCCAAAGCCATCAGAACTAGAAAACTAGGTCAGATTTTGGAAGTGATGCATATTTGTAGGCTTTGCAACGAGAGTCTTGAACTTTTGAGTTCAAATGAGAGATGAATTATGAAATTGGTGTCTGAATAACGGGAAAGAAAACAGAGAACTTTCATTTTATGAATAAAAGAAAAGGAAATATATTAGTGACGGGAAAGAGTACTGATAGAACTCGTTTTTTTTTTTTTTTTCCATCTTTATAAGCCCACCAATTTCAGGCAACTCAAGGTGAACATCCATGGCATTCTAGTATGTGTATATAAATGAATACTGCATGTGACCAAGAATTTGCATTTAGAATGTTCGAATGCTTACAAGCATGCAGGGTTTTTTAACTTATTTCTTCCTCTTCCATATTATCAGAAGTGTTGCAGAAGAGCTAACTTGCTTCCAGGAAATTTTGAGAAATGGTGAGATTTGATGGACCTTTATATGACTCAGAGTGATAAACAGATGATGGCAGATCAATCATCTCCGGCACAGTGCTTGAAGGCAATGGAGCAATGAGCTCTTCCAAAGGGTCCCTGAAACTCTAAAATTCGATGGATAATTAATGGCATTAACTGCCCAAGATTGAGAGAAGAATGCAGCTCCCTGAATACCTGATTTTGGAGCAACATCTAAAGCCCGTGACATAACTGGAGCATAGACAAGGACTTTCAAAGAAAAGATCAGAGCAATTTATTATTAGCGAGCTTGGCTAGCGTTTGAGAAACTAGTGTTGGTAAAAAGATTGAGATATTCATCCACTCTAGGATTTGCTCATTCAATTTCTTCAAATTATTCAGGCTTTGTTCTGACCCTGAGGCCTTTTGAATCTAAGCACTTGGACAATTGAAGCATTGCATTTATGTGACTTTGTATTGGAAGAGGAAATACCAGCAGGAGTTTTGTCAATTCTTTGCATCCGCTCCACTTCTCTCACTCTCTCAAATCTCTTTGTGACTTTATTTGTAGCATTTGGGAAGCTTTTGAATGGAATTTAAGAATGGACGATAAAGGATAAAATGAATTTTGGTTGATGTACACAAGGGGCAGGCCTCGGCAATTCTGCTCTCCTTCCCGAACACAAAATATGTAAGAGAACTGCCTTTGGAAATAAATCTGATAATTTAAACATGACATGAAAATAAAACGGGAAAAACAATGTATGAATTTAGTGTAATGTTTTAATTGTGTCTACATGATTAAGGCACGGTATTATTTGTATCGTATTCGTGTCAAATAGTGATAAAACGCTTAAGATATGATATTATTCATGTAAATATATATAACATACAAATTATATAAATTATTTTAATTTATTTTTTAAATAAATTAATAATCGTATTTATTGTGTTATTTTGATGTTTAAATAGATTATAAATATTTAATTTTTAATTAATTTTTTGTTTAAATACTAATTAAAATGATATCTTTTGGTTTAAATAAATAGATTAATCATGTCTAATCTGTTATTCGTATTAAATTGTGTTAATCATGTCATATCATGTTACTTGAATTGTATTAAATAAATTAATTTTAAACGTATTAATTATATCGTGTTACATATAATATGTATAATAAATATATTATATTTATATTTATATTATTTATATTATTTAAATATTCGTGTCATATTCATATCAAAATTATTCATATTATATTTGAAATTGTGTCTGATACGAAATACAATATAATAATATAAATTGTTAAATTTACTTAAAAATAAGAAATCTCTTCTCTTTTTTAAATTACAATTTAATCATTGAAATGCAAAAAAATTATTTCTTTATTAATATATCGTAACATTACATGATTATTTGTGAATATATATATATATGTATTTTTCAAGAGAATTTATACATACATGATATATAAAAAATAATAAATTTGTTCCATAAATCATATTTAAAAGTATATATTGATCTATCAAAATTTCAAATTTTGAATAAAAATAATAGTTTAAAGAATATTCTTTTTCTTAAAACTTTACTTTTCGTCGTCAATTTCACATTTTAAATTGAAAATGTAACGTTTGTTGGAGATTATTTTTGAAATTAATAATTTGTTAAGCTTTTAGTAAGAATATTTTTGGTCTGAAAATAAGAAATAAATTGCAGCCAGTGAAATTCAAACTTTTAACTTACTAAATATTATTTTTTAAAAATTATTACATGAATCAAAAACTAAATTATAGAGTCATAAGTTTACGACATTGTTGTCGATATTTTAGAAACAAATTGATCAATGCTCTTGTGTGAACTTCCTCCTTCACACACTGACTCAATAGCTAATTCCTTCCATTTTCTAGCATTTTCTTTCATTACTTTCCCTTCTTCTCCTTCCATTACTTGTCTGATGCAACGCTCTATTTCATATCTGCTCACAATCCCATTCTCATCGAGATTAACTCGAACCCCAACCTTCCAAACATCCTCAACATACTTAGCATCCGTGGTCTGGTCAGTCCATTGGGGCATTGCCACCATTGGAACTCCCAAGCACAATGCCTCGATGGTGGAGTTCCAGCCACAATGCGTGAAAAAACACCCCACAGCCTCATGTGCTAGCACTTCAGTTTGGGTAATCCAGTTGGCAATCAGGGCTTTATCACCCATTTCTTCTACGAACCTGTCTGGGATTTTGGGTACCTCAGATGATCGAACCACCCACAAGATATAGAAATTGGTTTGCTTTAAGCCCCAGGCAAGTTCCTTCATTTGGTTGATGCTTAAGTTAGCCATGCTGCCAAATGAGACATAAACAACAGATCCTGGTGGCTTGGTGCTTAGCCACTTAGTACTGGTTGAGTCCAATTTGAAGAGATTAAGATCATAATCTTTGTCATTTTCGACTCCTTTGTCTAAGTACATGGATGGGATTGTTGGACCAATTGTTAATAATGGACTGATCACTTTAGACATTGAATCCACAGCCTGCACGTAATTACATGGGACAACAAAACAATAAATTTTTGCTGCTATTAAATCGTAGGAACTTACCTTTTGCCTAAGATAAACTTGAATTATGTCAGTTCAAAGAAAATAAAATACCGTAATCGATAAAATTTTGATGTATTATTAATATATAAATTTTATATAAAATTAATAAGATGATATATAAAATTTATATATCAATAATAAATTAAATATAAATTTTAAAAAATATCTGGTACTATTCTATTTATTTATAGATATAATTAAAGTTGTATTTTTTAGTACATTTTTTGGTATATAGTAAAATGATTTTATGAGATGCTTTACTGTGATGCCACTTGTCATAACTATACCAATATGAAGAGGACTAAGGTAAATTTTATTGCAGTACTAGAAAACCAAAACAGCTTAATTATCTAATGTAAATCGACAAATTAAAAAATCTTATTGATAGGGTTTTGATTAAATGATCAAAACTAATAATCGCGATTATAAAAAATATTTTGTAGGAAAAAAAGTTAAAACTAACCTCATGTTCCAACTCGTAGAAGGTATTAACAAGAATGAAATCTGCTTTGTCTGCATTAGAAAACTGACTCAACACCAACTCAAAGTAAGAAGGATACGACCCTGCAACATAAATGAACGATGGCATGTCTCGAAGCTGAAGCAATGGCAAACCAGGGATGGAGACAGGCACTGATGAAACTGGAAGACTCAGTCGTCCATGGTAAGCATAATAATATATGTAATTAACAACACATGCCTGAGTAAAAAAAGCTGCTCCGATTAAGCCGAATTGCTTTGCTACATCCAAAGCCCATGGAAGGAAAGCATCATATAGTATGCAATCAATAGGATGGGATGAGGTTTTGTATTTTCTGATGAGCTCAACTAGGGTTTTTGATCCAGCAACTTCTAACCTTTTGAGGTAATCGTCGACGCTGTCGGCTTCCGAGAAGCCGCCTTCGTCGCAGCCATCGGATATGGTGTCCATTTCGACGCCGGAGCCAAATGATTCAGGCTTCATGGTTTGGGAGATGAAGAGGGTGGTGGCAAAGGTTGCCTTCAGTCCTTTGGAGGATAAGCGCTTGGAGAATTGGAGCATTGGGTTGATGTGGCCTTGGCTTGGATAAGGAATTGCCAACACATGGGCTCTGTAATCCTTTGTCTCCATCTCTTCCTCTCTCTCTCTCTCTCTCTCTCTCGAATTTAATGTATGATCTTCCAGCATATTGGAGTAAGATATTTATAAGTGAAATAAAAAAAATCACAATCTTATAGAAATTTTGAGGTTGAACATCTTCACAAGTTTCAGCCACAAGATGAGCAATTGAAATTATGGCTAGTATCGATTCGATGTTCTCATATAAAATAAGTCAATATATATATATATATATATATATATTATATTTACAAAAAAATTTAAAATAAAAAAATTATTCAATCTTTCAAATTAAAATAAAATATGTTATATTCGATAAAAATATTTGTAAATCACATATTTGAAATAATCCCAATAAAAAACCAACAATTAGATTCGAATATAAAATTTTTATATAAAAAATGATTCTTATCAATTCAATCAATTTTTTATTAATATGTATTTTCTTTTTCTCTTGTAGATACTGAATTTTGTTCAAATTTATTGGATTAAATCTTGTTTTCAAAATTTGTTTATTAATATCAAAATTATTAATTAATTAATTATATTAATAAAAAATATTTATAAAAAAAAGAGAGGGGACAATGGTGCCATCTGGCACCACCCACCTCTGCAGCCACCGCGCCCTCATGAGAACCTAGGCTAACCCACTTCTATACCCTGACTGCCTATCACTTTCCCTTACCTTGCCACACCAACCTCCACCTGCTACCCCTCAAGCTGACCTTATAAAGCCAACCCCCAAACTGGTGACCAAAAAGGAAAAAAAAGGCATACATCGACACCCAAGCTCTCATGCCAAACCACTCAGTACCTGCACTCAAACCAATCACCTTTTGCTCAGAACCCAACCTCACATCCAGTACCCATACACCAAACACCAGTCATAGCCTCAAACATAAAAAAATTAGCCCCCAGAACTAGACATTCTTTCGCCACCCCTAATCACATACCCCAAAACCACTCCTTACTAGTCTTAGGAACCCATATGCCCTTGACAACCAACAACTGAGCCTCTCAGCCTCGCATTTACCCATACAACGCTTCTAGCTCGAAATGTACTACCTCGGCACTAGAAAAAAAACAAAAAAATAGCCATAAAAAAACATAAAAAAATCATAAACACAATTCTCTCCGTAAAGAGGAACTATCGGCATCGAGCTACCTGTAAAAAAAAAAATCAGTGTTGGTTTATATAAAAAAAAGAAAAGAAATGAACATTGAAACTTCCAACCCTAATCTACGCCGCTCAGGGCTGTTACTGACAAAAGAAATGCTGAATCAGGAAAGAGTGCATTGAGGAGAATTTTATGGAAGTTTTTTGGTATTTTCTATCACTGACGACCATCATTGGTGAGGACCTTAAGCGGCGACAGGCTCGACAGCATGGCACTGAATTTTGATGAGGTTAGAAAGAATTTTGGGGGCTGAGGATTTTTTTTTTCTGAAGAAAGGAAAAAGTGAAGAAAAAAATTTTAAGTTTTATATAAGGTTAAAGAAATCCAAAACGACACTGTTTTAGGCTAAGGAGGATCAGCGCGTAGACTCAAACTTGACCCAATCTGGCAACCCGTCTTTCAACAAGTCCTAAAATGGAGCATTTGCCATGAAATGCACTACTAGCAAAATGAATTTAGGTACGAGTTATGAGGGCATGTTAAAAAAAATAAAAAACAAAAAAAAGCAAAAAAGAAAAAAAAATGGTTATTACATCATGCACTTAAAAAATTTGAGCAAATCTAAATAAAGTCCTGACAAATTCAAAGTTTTGAAAAGGGACAAGGAAAGTCCAAAATAAAACAAGCCAATAATTCAAAAAAAAAAACACAAAAACTTTGAAAATGAAAACCTTTCTTCAAGTTCATTTTCCTAAAAGGAACTGCACTTCAATTTAAGTATTTATGTTTGAAATGACAAATGACCACATTTCATTATCCCTTTATAAACATAAAAATTTATCCCTTGTTACCCCTTTGAGCTTGATTGAAATATTTTCAAATAAACCTTGACTTAGGATCACCCTCCACACTGGGGGACAAAATGGAATGCGTTTAAGGGTTAAGAATGGGGATGTCCAATGGAATCTTGTGTGTTAGGACAAAACTCGAATATAAAAGTTCACAAAAGCTTTGAATCCACTCAGTGAAATAATGCAAAAAAAGAAAAGAAAAGAAAGGAAGAATAAAAGAAGGAAAAATAAAAGAAATGAATGGGTGGAAAACATAAGAAAATAAAAGGAAATATACCGTAGAGTGTATCATTCAAATAAAAAATGATCTTTAGTTTCAAATACTCTTAAATACTTATTTTGAGCATTTTTATCATTTTCTTTAGCAACCCCTATAATATTTGAAAAGTTCATATTGGATCAAGTATGAAGGCTTAAAATTGAAGAGTTTCTTTTGAAAAAAAAATGAATCTTTTGAATTCCCCTTTATTATGTAATTTCTTGTTTGAATCGTTAACCACTTTTGAAAAAATTCTTTTCAAAAAAATTCTTTTCAAAAAAATTCTTTTCCTTTTTTGGATTAGGTTTGAATTTTTTAAGTGCATGGTGTGTAAAAAAAATCAAATAAAAAAAAATAGAAATAAAAGTGGCTCTAGAATGAAAACTCTGAAAAAGGCAGTCTAGAATAAACCCTGAAAGGCCACCCATAATGCTAAATATAGTGGATGCTGAATAAAGGTAAAGCCAAATCTTTTTGAAAGATTTAAAATATCAAAGCCCATAAGTCTAAGATGGATTGATTTTGAAAGTCTCAACTTTTGTTCATTCCCAAATAACTTTTTAAAATCTCAAACCCTTATAGTGGACTTTGACATATATCAAAATATTGCATTTAGAGACTAAGGAAAATGTTAAATATATTTGGTTTTCAAGAAATTTATATTTTTAAAAAAGCTTATATTTCATCTGTGAGCTTGCATGAAAAATTGTATGTCTCTTTTATTCCCTTCAAGTGTTGAAACCTTTTAAATAAATAAAAACCTCTGTCTATAAAACCATTTCATTCATTTGGAAAGAAAATTCCCACCTCTTTCATTTTTTAATGAGATTGTCAAATTTTTTTAAAAAAATTTAAGTCCAGTTTTGCTAACATTAATAAAGTCTTAAGCCTAGATTATCTAGCATCGATAAGATTGAAGCCTAATACAGTTAGCATGTAAGCCTAGATTAGCTGGCACATAAGTCCAGTTTAGCTAGCACAATAAGCCCAAATTAGTTGGTACATAAACTGAGTTTAATTGACACAATAAGCCTAGATTAACCGGCACATAAGCTCAAATTAGCTGAAAAAATATATACCTATTTTTATCACTTTTAAGTGGTGAAATCTTTTTGAATTAGCAGGAATCTTTGGGTGCTAAATCAACCAATCCATTGAGAGAGATTTTTCATTTTTTTCATTTCTAATAGGAATTGTCAATTCCTCAGAAAAACTGAAATCTACATAAAATTTAAACTCAGTTTATTTGGCACAAAAAATTTTTAAACCCAATTTAGCTGGCCCCAAGGGAAATCTTAAGCCCAGTTTATCTAACCTCAAACGAAATTTTAAACCCAGTTTATCTGGCATTTGAAAAAATATTTAAGCTCAGTTTATTTGGCCCCTAATAAAATTTAAGCCCAGTTTATCTTGCCATCGAAAAATATTTAAGCTCAATTTATTTGACCTCTAATAAAAGTTAAGCCCAGTTTATTTAGTCCCTAAAGAAATCTTAAGCCCAGTTTATCTGGCTCCTAAGAAAATCTTAAACCCAAATTAGCTAGCACCCAATGAAGTTTTAAGCCTAATTTTTCTGGCACCAAAGAAAGATTTAAGTCTAGATTAATTGGTACTAATAAATGTTAAGCTTAGTTTATCTAGCCTTCAAACAAAGATTTAAGCCTAGTTTAGTTTTTCTGGCACCAGAGAAAGATTTAAGTCTAGATTAATTGGTACTAATAAATGTTAAGCTTAGTTTATCTAGCCTTCGAACAAAGATTTAAGCCTAGTTTAGCTGGCCTAATGAAATTTTAAGCCTTGTTTATCTAGCATCAAAGAAAGTTTTAAGCCTAGTTTAGTTGGCATGCAAACCTAGATTAACGATTCTTTCTTTCCTAACTTACGATGTTGTCCCGATCGTTCTTTTTTATTCGACTTGTGGTGTTATTCTTGTCGATTTTTTGTTTTCGACTTGCATTGTTTTCTCGATCAATTTTTTATATTTTGACTTGCAGTGTTGTCCCGATTGTTTTTCTTTATTTGACTTGGGTGTTGTCCCAGTCGATTCTTTATTTCTGACTTGTGATGTTGTCCCAATCGTTTTTCTTTATTTAACTTACAGTGCTATTCCAATCAACTTTTTGTTTATTGATTCACGGTGTCATCCCGATCGTTCTTTATCACTTGACTTATGATTCAATTTGAAAAAAAAATAAAAAATAAAAAACTTTAAAAAAATTCTAAATCGTTATTCCAAATAAAATTGATGTATTTGTTTTTGTCATATTCTTGATTCTTAGTAATGTGCAAAAAGATATAGCAGTAGACATTGCATTTTATCCAGATTTACTGAATTAAATCTTGTTTTCAATATCTATTTATTAATATTAAAATTATTAATTAAATAAATATATTCATAAAAAATATTATAAAAAAAAGGAGGGGATAGTGGTGCCATATACAGCACCACTGGCATCACCCATCCCTGTAGCCACCATGCCCCCATAAGACCTTAAGCCAACCCACTCGCATACCCTGACTGCCTATCACTTTCCCTTACCCTACCAAACCAACCACCACCTGCTACCCCCCAAGTTGACCCTATAAAGCCAACCTAAAACCAGTGACCAAAAGGAAAAAAAGAGATACACCGGCACCCAAGCTCCCACGCCCAAACCACCTAGCACCTGCACTCAAACCAATCACCTTCTGTTTAGAACCCAGTCTCGTACCAAGTACCCATACACCAAACACTAGCCATAGCCTCAGACACCAAAAAGCCAGCCTCAAAATTGGACATTCTTTTGCCACCCCCAACCCCATACCCAAAAACCACTCTTTACCAGTCCTAGGAACCCATACGCCCCTAACCACAAACATCTGAGCCTCCCAGCCTCACACTTACCTACAAACACACTACCCTGGCACCAAAAAACAAACCTAAAAAAAATCAGCCACAAAAAAACATAAAAAAAATCTCAAACATAGTCCTTTATGTAGGGAGGAACCATCAACGCCTAGCTACCTACAAAAAAAATCAATGTTGGTTTATATATAGAAAAAAAAAAGAACACCGAAACTTTCAACTCCAATCTACGTCGATCAAGGCTGTTCCTAACAAAAAGAATACTAGATCTGGAAAGAGCGCATTGAGGAGAATTTTTTAGAAAATTTTTGGCATTTTTCAATCATCAACGACCATCGACACGACTAGCAATGGTGACCTCAGATGACAGCCAGTTTAACAGCATAGTGCCAGATTCTGGCTAGGCCAGAGAGAATTTTAGGGGTTGAGATTTTTTTTCTAAAGAGAAGAGAAAGTGAAGAAAAAAATTTAGGTTTTATATAGGGTTAAAGAAACCTAAAACGACGTTGTTTTAGGCTAAGAAGGATCCTCGTGTAGACGCGAACCTGACCTAAGATATGCACGACCCGACCCGATGACCTGTCCTTCAACCAATCCTGAATCATTCGCCAAATCGCCCCTCAGTTGGTTCAACTGGATCGAACCGTCGAACTAACTGAATCAACATTGACCAGTTTAAGTTTTTTTTTATTATATATATTATTTATATCATTTTAGTTTTATTATTATTATTTATGCATGTTTAAGACCTTTAAATTTTTTAAGAATAAATATTTGTTGTTTCATAATAATAATTATTATTAATAATAACAAAATAAAATAATAAATAAAAGATAATAATAACTGAAAAATAATTATCTAAAAAATGATAATAAGAATAAAGTAATAAGAAAAATTTTCTTACCTAGATGTTTGAGGGAATATAATCATGTTTTTAATAATGATAATTTCGTCTAAATGTTAGAGAATTATTAAAAAATAATTATTAATAAAATTATTAATAATAAATTGTTATAAAATAAAAATACACAAAAAATTTTAAATTAATTTTAAAATATCGAACTTGTTTCAAAAGTCCGTTTAAATATTGAAGATTCTTAGAGATGTCGTGTTTTTAAAAAATAAAAATCATTTAAACCCTAAACACTAAACATTAAAACTTTAAACCCTTCAAACCTTAAAATCAAAACCCTAAACCCTAAAATCAAAACCTAAACCTTTTAAACTCCAAACACTAAACCCTAAATCTTTTAAACCCTAAACCCTAAAATTAAAACCATAAGCCTTAAAATCTAAAATCAAAACCCTAAAAATCGAAAACCGTAAAACCCTCTAAATCCTAAAATTAAAACCCTAAAACCCTAAACTCAAAAAAAAAAAAAATTTAAAACTTTGAAGCCCCAATGACATTAAACCTATACTAAAACATGTTCTGAAACTTTAAGGATACATGTAAAAATCTTAAGTGGAGTAGCTTGTTCCTAAATATCGCCTAAATAGTGGAGTATTTAGGAAACTTTATTCCATTAATTTTTTCACGTGAGTCCTTAATTCGTTTTAACAATGGGGTTAATAACTGATAAGCTTTAATAAAAAAATAATAATAAAATGAGATTTTAAATATGAATAATCGCACCTAAACTCCATCTAAATGTTAGAGAGTCAAGGTGATCTTTTATATTTAAGAATCTAATTTTAAATTTGTATTTTATCATCATACATAGCACCTATTGGCTTACATACATTTATTTGTTATTATTTGCATTCATTTGCATTTCTTTGTCTTTAAATTTTTACTTGCTATTTGATAATATTATTATTTACTTTTTCACACAAAATATTTTTTTTAACAAAAAAAATTATTTACTGTAAAAATGTGAAGTTATAAAATAAAACAAAAATAACATCCCGAGAAAAATAATTTTTGATACTCTGTCTAGATATTTGAGAGTTATCAACAATTATATTTCTCAAAGAATGTTGTTTTCATTTTTAAGGGATGTCATGGTAAATATTAGTTAAAAGCATTATTTTAAAGTTTAATTTAGATGTTGGAGAATTTTAAAATAATTCTTTAACTTAAAGATTTCATTGATACTCCTAAATAAAAAATTTTGATAAAATTAATTTTTTAAAAAATAATAAAAGGGGATTATTATTAAATTTCAAATCAAAATAATTTCATCCAACATAAAAAATAGCGTATGATTAACTGCTACCAATTTATGAGTATTGTAAGAGTACTAATCTTTCCACACGCGTAATCAACTTCTAAACTCAACTTGATTTTTTGTAGATTAAATTTATTTTTTTGATAAATTTTAAATCTATTTTTATAATCTTATTAAAAAGATAAATTTTTGAGTGATCAATTATACCTTAAAAAAAATTTATGACGATTCCTATCATTTTTCTTGATTTTGAAATTCTTTTAGTCTAACAATCCCAAAAATGTTACGACAAAAATATCAGCTTAGTCAAATGTTGTCAAATGATAATTGAGAAGAGAAATCACATGGCAAACCACTCTACTTTGCTATATCATTTACACTTGATGATCATGCGTTTTGAGCAGCGGACGAAATTTCCTAATGTCTTCCTTTTATTTTCTAGTTTTTATTTTATTGTTAATAATATTTTTACTTAATTACCTTAAAATAATTTTTAATCTATTGACAAAAGTTTTATATTTTAAATTAGAGATAAATATTTAATATAATATTTAAATTTTAAAAATTTAGAAGATATAGTTTATAGTAAGATAATATTCTCTAACATGCGGATTATATGCTCTTTGCTTTTCATTTTTCTTTTTTTTTTTTTTGTATATTTGGACAAATTTGTTACAAAAAAGAACATTTTTTTTGAATCAAAGTTTTATTTTCATGAAACACAAGACTTATTTTTTTCACAACGAAAATAATAATAGCTTGAATAAATAAGACATGTAAAATTTGTCATTGTACTAATTAAAAAAATGAATTTAATTGTCTATTTTTTACCAAAAAAATAAATAAATATATAAAAAGTTGTCCATAAACTTAGCATGTTTATTATTACCATTTTAATAATCTAATGGAGCTTAACCAATTAGTACCACCCCTGGATGAGATCAAAAGAGTTGATTAGGATTCTAACATAAACAAATACCATACGGCCCCATGCTAACTAAAACATCTAGACGCCATTCTTTAAAAGTTGAAGACTAATGCTATGTTTGGCTCTCACTTATTATACATACTAGTATTTTTATATATTTATGAAAAAAAAATTAAAATAATAATTTTAATTTAGTTTATATTATATTATAAAACTTAGATGATTTTAATAAATTTTAAGTTTCACTTGTTTATGATATGATCGCTTGTAATATCAAAGAAAAAATTCATTATCTGTTAATGATTGAATGATCAGACACTAATACTTATATACGTTGTTAATGAAAATGTTATTTTTTGAAATCAAATATTAAAATAAAAAATTTCAAAAAATTAAATGATAAAAAAGAAAATATTCTTAATTTTAAATAAAATTATCTCAGTTATTAAGTTTGCTTCAGGTATTAAACCAATAATTATATTGAACTAATAATATAATTTTTTGAATTACTTATAAAGTATCTAATTTTTAATTCAGTTTAATTAATGAAATCTTAACATTAGTTACTTTTTTAAGAGAAATAAAATGTGTTTTTCGAACTATTAAAATTAAAATTTAAGTTTATTTTGCTTCTTAATTTCTTATAAAGTTACTTCAAGGCAAAAATAAAATCATCTAATATTAGAAATGAATAAATAATTAAAATGTAATAACAGTTCTAATAATATTGTTCTATATCAAAGTAAGAATTCCATTTTTTTAGTGTTATATCCAAATAGGTATTTTATTTTTCATTTTTGAAAGTTAGTTAAATTTCAATAGTAACCAAACATAGCCTAAAATTTTCCTAAGCTTTAACATTTCTTTAATATTATTAAAGTGGTAATCAGTAGTTAGACGATGATATCAAGAGCGATATTCAACGACTGCAGGTCAAAATTAAACAATGCAAGTTTGTTTTTTTTAATAATTTGGACAGATAACATAAAATGATTACAGCTCAGAGAAATTGACTTCATTACAACTTTTCTTATTAACATGTTTCAAGCTCATCAAATGATAATTGGGAAGCAGAATCACATGGCTAACCATTCTGTTTTGCTATGTCATTTTATATTTGATGATCATGTGTCTCGAGCTGTGTGCGAAATTTCTTAATGCCTTCCTTCTATCTTCTATTTTTTATGTTAATAATATTCTTATTAGAAGAAAGATCAATTTAAGTAAAAATTTTAATTTTATATTTTTTAATTATTAATTTTAATAAATAAAAAAGATGAAATTAAATCATTTTTTAATTTATCTTTTTAATCTTTTTAATTTATTAAAATTAATTATTTAATAAAAATATAAAAATAAAAAATTTTATATGAATATAAATTAATCTTACCCTTTCTTACTTAATTACCTTAAAATAATTTAATAATAACCTTGTTATTTTTGCTATGAATAGGTCTAATCTTTAAATCAAACATTTTTGTTTTTTGTTTTTTTTTTTAAATAGATGAGTGATCTAAATACAAACGTACATTGCAGAAACACAACCTGAAAATCAAATAATCAAATAGGAATATATAGTTCAATGAAAAAAAAAATGAATTGTTCTCTAATCTCCACAAATATACGCTAATATTTAACTATATTTTTTTTCATCTCCAAGCTTTTAATTTAATAATTAAAAACGTTTAAAAGAATATCTAAAATTTGATTTTGAATCAGACTTTTTTTTTTATTTTGTTTGTATTAAAATTTTATCCTTTAAATGAAAAAAAAAAAAAAACTATATTTTCAGCACCTTCCAGGACATCTCAAGCCAGAGCTGGAAGACATAGCTCGTCTGGAAAATCCAATGCCTGCCGGTTTTTCTGATTATCGAGATATCCTTCGGCAGTTTGTTTCACTTTATGACTTTGAGGCAGAGAGCGGAATCCATGGACAAAAGTCAAATTCATAGTATTTCAAGGTAACATCCATCTTTTAAATGTACGATGTAATATTTAAATTTTAAAAAAAAATTTATATTGATATTTAAATTAATTTGATAATTATTTTTAATATAATTAATTTTAAATAATTATTCGTGATAAATAAATAATTTTTTAAAATATTATATTAATTAATAAATTTATAATTTAAATAATATATTTAAAAATTTTAAAATTCAAACATAACATTAAATGTTTTAAAATAATTCAATAAAATTCATGATATTATCTGATTTTTCAATTTTCTTGGCGGCTTCCCTTTATGCTCTTATGGACAGTCTATTCTTTCATGTTAGCTGTAAATTATAATTTACTCTTTGTTCAACAACAGCAATTTTTTTATATACAACAATCAGCCTGAAGGAAGCTAAGATGGATGCTCACTCTTTAGTATTTTCCTGGATCTTTAGCTCTTACCCTTCACTTTGCTTTTTTTTTTTTTTCCTAATGTTTTCCTTTTCCTTTAATATCCTAGAGTTGTCCAAACCCAATTCTTCGATCCTAAATTTAACTACAAATAATATCTTAAAGAAGATTGAATTAAATCATTATTTTATTTTAACATATATTTTTTTAATTTAAATTATATCATATAATCGTATTATTAAAAAAATTAAATATTTATTACATAGTACATGTTATAATTAAATAATAAATATTTATTTAAAAAATCATGTTTATAATGTATAATAAAAAATAATTTTTTGATAATATGATTACATAATATAACTTAAATAAAAATGATCTATGCTAACATCAAATAATTGATTCATAAATTTTGCTGGTTTGTCCAAATGCATTTACTTTACTTTAGAGGAAATTAAAAATTTTAAAATTATTTTTTAATAAAAAAAATTCTAAGTTGAATTTTCAAATCACTGTTAACATAGTATGATACTCGACATACAATGAGAAAAAAAAAATATATTACATTGAATTCAAGGACAGCGAAGAACATTTGCAGAATAACACTAAACATGTATTGTATAAGAAGTTATTTAAATTTTCGTGTTAAAACATGAAGTTAATCAAATATTGCCTCATTGAAAAGACATATACAATCAACAAATCTAATTAATTAATCATGAAGCAAGTTAAACTGAATAACTAAAACATGGAATTAACACTATCCATGCATTGTGATTTTAATTGTCAAAGACACCAGTTTTTATGTCATCAGTTATTTTTTGTTTACAGCCAATATCAATATGCTATAAGCAAAATTTTAAAATGTTCTCATTCACTAAAAGGAAAGTATGCATAATAAGTGAATTAACTACATTTTCATACTATATTTCCGTTAACTATGGGCACTTGTTAAAAATATCCTAGTCATTGCCATTATTTCTAAGATACATAAGAGAATACCTTCTGGAGTGATTTTTCCAATATTAAGGCAAGATCTCCAGTGCTGAACTATAAGCAATGCTGCTTCTCAGTTCCTTCCCCACTATATCATGCCACAAGAATTAAACAAAGGAAAATACAGTTATTGTATTTGGGAAAGAAGATGACTTTTGAACAAAAAGTTTTCTGATAAAGAAAAACAAGACAAAAAAAATTTTAAGGAACTCACAAGCCATTGTTTAATAGAGGATAACCTAAAATTCTAATGTCTGCAAATTACAGAGGAGGCATGGCTTCCTTAGATGGCAGATGCATTGAATTCTCACATTTCCGCTCTATAAAATCCAGTGTTGGATAAATATCCAACTCTAAGCTTCATCACTCTGGTGCATTCTTCTGTCAAAAACATTTCAGAATTGCATGGAAAACAGTGAGGTTTAGTAAAGGTTTTAATCAAATTAAGTACAACAACTTTTTTTTGCTTAACAAAAAGACTGAAAGATCAAATATAAGTTAACAAAGGCTCTGATTTCCCACTGTAAATCCAAACTTTTAAACAGCACACATCAAATGAAGCACGAGTAGCATGTGTAAAATGATGGAACAAAAGTTTTGATGGGGAAACTTTTTTAAATTATTTAAGTTCACATGTATTATGATTTTAACATATCAAAATGTAAGAAGTTCTCAAGAGAGGGATGAAAAACAAGAATACAAATAACATTTGGGTTAAAAATGTAACTTACCAAATCTATGGTGTGAAACAAAGGGACAACGAACTTTTGCAGTGTGATTAGAAAATTTGATGCCACATTGTTCCCCATGTAATCAACTGGGTTCTTCATCAGAACTAAACAACAGAAAGAAATTCATCAATTGTTGTCATTAGGATGAAGTGAAACACCGATAATAAGGTAATAAAATCCCCAAGGAATTGCCAAGATAACTAGATGCAAAAATAGACTTATATCATGTTTGTAAAAAAAATCACAAACACAATCCTCCCCGTAGGGAAGAACCAGCAGCGTCGAGCTATCTGTAAAAAAAAGTAAAAAAAAATTATCAATATTGGTTTATATAAAAAAAAAAAAGAAGAAAGAAAAGGAACATCGAAACTTTCAGCCCCGATCTACATCTATCGGGGCTATTCTTGGTGAAAGGAATACTAGATTTGGAAAGAGTGCATTGAAAAGAATTTTTTGAAAGGTTTTTTAGCATTTTTTGATCACTAACGACCATCGACGGCGACCTTAGGCGGCAATTGGCTCGACAGCACGATGTCATGATGCCAGATTCTGGCAAAACTAGAGAAGATTTTAAGGGCTAAGGATTTTCTTTTTTGAAGAGTAAAGAAAGTGAAGAAAAAAAAATTTGGATTTTATATAGGGTTAAAGAAACCCAAAACGACGTCGTTTTAGGCAAAAAAGGATTAGCGTGTGGCCCTAACTCGACCTAGGATCCTCGCAACCCTACCCAATGATCTGTCTTTCAACCAGCCATGAACTAGTTTAATTGAATCATTGTTCGAATCGCCTTCAATCGGTTCAATCGGATTAAACCACTAAACCAACTGAACCGGCATTGATCGAACCATTGATCGGTCTGGTTCATTTATTTTTTTGATTTTTTTAATTATATATTATTTATATCATTTTAGTTTTATTATTGTTACTTATGCATGTTTAATACCTTTAAATTTTTTTAGAATAAATATTTGTTGTCTCATAATAATAATTAATAATAATAATAATAAAATAATAAATAAAATATAATAATAACTAAAAAGTAATTATCTAAAAAATGATAATAAGAATAAAGTAATAAGGAAAATTTTTCTGTTTAGATGTTTGAGGGAATATAATCGTATTTTAAATAATGATAATTTCGCCTAAATGTTAAGAAATTATTAAAAAATAAATATTATTAATATTATTAATAATAAATTGTTACAAAATAAAAATACACAAAAAATTTTAAATTAATTAAAAAAAACTGAATTTGCTTTAAAAGTTTGCCTAGATGTTGACATTTTTAGAGATGTTCGTGTTCTTAAAAAATCAAAACCTTTTAAACTCTAAACACTAAAACTTTAAACCCTCCAAAGCTTAAAATAAAAACCCTAAACCCTAAAATCAAACCCCTAACCCCCTTAAACCTTAAACACTAAAACTCTAAACTTTTTAAACCCTAAACTTTAAAATCAAAACCTTAAAAATTGAAAACCCTCAAACCCTCCAAACCCTAAAATCAAAACCCTAAAACCTTAAACCCCAAAAAAAATTTAAAACTTTTAAGCCCCTATGACATTAAACCTATACTAAAAATTGTTTCGAAACTTTAAGGATACATGTAAAAATCTCAAGTGAAGTAATTTATTCTCAAATATCGTCAAGACAATGGTGTATTTAGAAAATTTTATTTCATTCAATTTTTTATACGAGTCCTTAATTCATTTTAACAATGGGGTTAATAACTGATAAGCTTTAATAAAAAATAATAATAAAATGAGATCTTAAATATGAATAGTCTCACCTAAATTTCGCCTAGATGTTAGAAAGTCAAGGTGGTCTCATTATATTTAATAATCTAATTTCAAATTTGCATTTCATCATCATACATAGCACCTATCGGCTTAAATGCATTTGTTTGTTATTGTTTGCATTTGTTTACATTTGTTTGCATTTGTTTGTCTTTAATTTTTACTTGCTATCTGATAATACCATCATTCATTTTTTTGCACAAAATGTTTTTTTAACAAAAAAATTACTTACTTTAAAAAAGCGAAGTTATAAAATAAAATAAAAATAACATCCCGAGAGGAACAATTCTTGATACTCTACCTAGATATTGAAAAATTATCAATAATTATCTTTATCAAATAATGTTGTTTTCATTTTTAAGGGACGTCATGGTAAATATCAGTTAAAAGCATTATTTTAAAGTTTTGCCTAGATGTTGGAATATTTTAAGATAATTCTTTAACTTAAAAATTTTTCGATGCTCCTAAATAATGAATTTTGATAAAATTAATTTTTTTTAAATAATAAAAGGGGATTATTATTAAATTTCAAATCGAAACCATTTCATCCAACATTGAAAATAGCTCATAATTAACTAGTACCAATTTATGAGCGTTGTAGAGGTGCTAATCTTTTTTCACGCATAATCGACTCTTGAGCCCAACTTGATTTTTTGTAGACTAAAATTTATCTTTTTGATAAATTTTAAATCTACTTTTATAGTTTTATTAAAAAAATAAACTTTTGGGTGATCAATCATATCCTAAAAAAGATTGATGATGACTCCTTTCATTTTTTCTTATTTTAAAATTTTTTTGTCTAGTGATCCTAAAATTGTTACGACACTCTTTTACTTCCCTAGCCATTTATTTGGATTCAATTAGTTATATATGAAATAAAAAAAATTCAAAGTTTTGTATGATTAAATATCATATTTTTTAAATTCAAAGTTTTAAAAGGCTTATCTATATTCCCTTACATCCAAAGTCCATTAAAGTTCTATTTGGATAGGCGGTGAAATTGATTACAGTCAGATTGAAAATAATAATAAAAATTATTGTAATTGTGATTAAAAAAAATTACTGTAATTGCGATTAAAAAAAAATTTAATGAAAAATTTATATCGATTTAACCTCACAAAAATTGACATTTATATTCAACTAGTGATACGATGAATTTAATCATATCACATCGAAAGTGCGATTGAATCTAAAAGGAGACTAAAGCTAAAAGAGAAAAAAAAAAACTGTTATAGGTAGAAAACTTATGGGACTCTTTTTATAAATAGTTGTATAGATTATCTTCTAATCTATGTTAAGCTTACACTTGGCAGGTGTTATCATTTTGCAAAATTTTTAATTAATGAAATGTTTTATCGCTATGGAATTATTTTGTAAATTAATTAAAATTAATGAATATTTTTAAACTATATATTTTTATAGTACTTTTTTTTATCTCAACTTATTTGAATGCTATTAATATTTACGAAATTTTATAAAAATTTTGATTTTAATATATTTAATGTCAAAATTTAAATTTTTTTAAAAAATTAAAATTTTATGATTTTTAATATTTTAAAATATAAAATATAAAAAAATAATTTTTAAGATATAAAAAAAGAGTTTTAGATATTAAATAGGATATAATTTTAAGATATCTAAAAAAAATGAACAAAAAAGGAAAGGGATGAAGTATTTCTTTTTTAATATCTTATTATTATAATAAATTTTTATAAATAAATGTAACAATTTTTATTTAATATATTAAAATATATTATATACAATATAAAAATAAAATAATATTATATTTCCATCATATAATGTATATAAAAACATAAATGTGATAAATTTTTTTAATAGATAAAAATAGATATTTATTTGTTATATTTTTAAAATGTCATTTGTCATTTTAAATTATTTTAAATTTAATATTTATAAAAATTAGTATTATAATAAATTAACAATTCTATTCAATGTTAACTTCTAATCCCATTCTTATGTTAATATTAATAAAATTTTGAAATAAAATTGTATTAGTCTTCAAAATTTTAACAATTTGAGTTTTATTAATGATTTAATTATGATTATTATTAAAACTTTCGTATTTAAAAAAAAAAATTTTGTTGAAACTCTTTTTCAAGTTTCAATTCATAAATTTATTATTGTGTTTATATTTTGATAATAATTTTTATTTTTAATTGTTCAAAAATATTGCAAAGCGATAGTAATAGTTTTCTTTGCAAATTATATTTATTTCTGAAGTAAATAAAAGGTGGTACTATTGGTTAAGATATATAGTAATGAGCATTTTTCTTTTTCTAGTACTAGGTTTGACTTGATAATTTTTTAAATAAAAAAAATAGTTACTTTTCAATAACCACTTTTTTGGCTTTTGAATTCATTTTTTTCTACAAAATCAAATTTTTATCATAAAATTAGAAAGTAAATAATTTTTTAAAATTATTTTTTATTAGTTAGATTGTTAATTAATAATTTTAGTTGATCCTACTCATATTTTAAATAATTAAGTTTTAATCCACTTTTTATCACTACCCCATTATATATATATATTTTAAATTAGGACACGAAAATCAAAGTGTAGTAATAAATAATTAGATCACCTTCATTTTTTTTTTTTATAGTTGTTGCATATTAAATTAGTGAGTTTTTCAACAACTTATATAATAAAGATGGTTTTGAGGTTTGGAGGAAGGTTTCAACTACTTAAACTATTTAATAATAACGAAGTTTTTGAGGTTATTTTTAGATTTGATAATTTATATATTTATATTATGTAAAATATTATATTGTGTTTTAAGCGAAAATTACATATTATGTTTTATGTCGACACAAAAATATAAAATATATTTTTTATTTTTGATTAAAAATTTAAATTATATTATATTCGTACCTTTTATTCGTATTATATTCATATCATATTATTGTGTCATATTTTAAATAATGAGGTCTAGATTTTTTCTTTCAATTTTTTAAGAATGATAAATTTCTAACCTATATTCTCCTAGCATTTCCTTTTTATTATCTTCTTTTAGTACCTTATTATTATGACTTTTATTGTATAAATAAATATAGCAATTTCTTGCTTAACATATTCTAATATATTATATAAAAATATAACAATAATGTTTTTAGCAACAAATTTTAATTATTTTATATTTTATTTTTATAATAAAAGTAAAAGAATGTGAATTTTAAATTCATAAATATGTATTAAAATATTATCACATATCTATTTAATTTTTATATAAGATTATCGTTCATAATAATATGCTCGCTAAGAGATAAAAAATGAATCCAAATTTGAGAATAAATTAAAAAAATTTAAAATTTGAATTAAAAAAGAATTTAAAAAAACTCAAATAAAAATAAATCTAATCTTAAATTATCTAAATTTGAAAAACAAAAACCTAAAATAATCTAAACTTTAAAAAATTTTAAACTTTAACTCAATCCAAAATTCAAGAATGGTTGAAATTTAAATCTTTCATAAATCTAGAAAAAGTAATTTGATTATAGTTAAAAAAAATTTTGATTAGCCCAAACTCAAACTTGGCCCAAATCTTAAAGGGTCAAAATATAAGAAGACCCAAATCATAAATAATCAAAACCTAAAATCGACCCAAACCTAATACCATAGGTCTCGAACTCCAACCCGGCCCGTTTCCCACCTGTCCCTTCACCCAAATAACAATTAAAAAAAAAAAGGAAAGATCGGCAGCCCTTGTTGCGTTTTTTTCCGACTTCGTTCCTCTTTCCCTGAAACTTAGATTTTCTCTTCAAATTCCCCAAAATTTTTCTACCCATCGGATTTGTCTCTTTAAAATTCACTCTCTGCAGTTTCTCTTTTGTTTACAGATTCATAATCGAACGCTTCGAGGGCTCCTACGACGTCCCTTCGGTACGTTGCTAGCTTTCATTAAAGGTTTTGCAAGTGAAATTGAAATTAATTTGAACAACGTTTGCTAGTTCAAAATTTTAGGGACTGCTTCTAGGGTTAGCTGCAATTTTGTGTTCAATCCGATATTATTGGCTAGGGTTAAGTGCGAATTTGTTCAATATTATTGTTAAACCCAAAATTTTTAATTTGGTATCGATCTGATTTAGAAAAAAGTTTAAAATAGGGTTAATCGACGGTGGGGTGATTGGCTTGGTCGATTTGGCATCGAAAACTGAGAAATGGCATTGAAGTTTCTGAACAAGAAAGGATGGCATACTGGAAGCTTGAGGAACATCGAAAACGTGTGGAAGGCTGAACAGAAGCATGAGGCTGAGCAAAAGAAATTGGAAGAGCTTCGTAAGCAGATTCACGAGGAGAGAGAGCGGTCTGAGTTCCGTCTTCTCCAAGAGCAAGCAGGCCTCGTCTCGTACGTCTCTTTCCTTGTTTTTTCCCCCTTTTGTTATAGGAAATTAGGGTTAGGGTTTTTTTTTTTAATTTCAAATTTTGATTCTGCAGGAAGCAGGAGAGGTTGGACTTCCTTTACGATTCTGGACTTGCCGTTGGGAAGGGTGCCAGTAGCTCTGCTGCTGGAGGCAGCGGAGGTGGAGGGTTTAAGGCTCTTGAAGAAGCCCTCCCAACGTCCAAGGCTACCGATGCTTCTGCCAAGCAGTCTTCTTCTGTCCCAGGAGCCTTGTTTGAAGACAAACCTCACTCAGCCAATGATGCCTGGCGCAAGCTCCATTCTGATCCTTTGCTTTTGATTCGCCAGCGCGAGCAAGAAGCTGTTGCCCGCATTAAGAACAACCCTGTCCAGATGGCCATCATTCGTAAATCTGTACGTTATTTATCTATTCTATTGCTCTTTTTTTTTTTTTTTGGGTGTCTTAGCAAACAAAATATGCTTTTTCTGATAGATTTCTTTGTGAATATTGTTGTACTCTAAAAAGGGCGTTGGAAGAGCCACCATCAATCTTTGCAGTTAGGATGTGCTTTGTATCAGTTCTATGAGAATAACTATTGCAATTGCTAATTAACTTATGTTTCTATTAATTTTGTAACAGGTTGTAGAAAAGAAACAAAAGGAAAAGTCCCCTGATCGCAAGGAACACCGGAAGAAGCATCACAGCACTTCTTCCAAGCATCGGAAGCATTCATCATCTAAACAGGATTCATATTCTGAAGAGGACACTTCTAAGGAGGACAAAAGAAGTAGAAAACATCATCATAAGAGGTCAGATTATGAGGGCCGCTATCGCAGAACAAAATCAGACTCAGAAGATGGATTAAATGAAACAGAAGGTCAAGAGATGAATCGTCCCAAGCAGAAATACAGATATGATAATCAAGATGCGGTTAAGTCGAACCATGACAAGTCTAAACATGATAAACATTCTACTCAAGCTCCACAAAGTATTGATGCAGATAAAAATCAAGAAAAAGATAGAAGGTCTTATGACCATAGAGCTACTGCACCTCGGAATGATAAACGACGGAATGTTTCCTCCAAACTTTCTGAAGAGGAGAGAGCTGCCAGGCTTCGTGCAATGCAAGAGGATGCTGAGTTGCATGAAGAGCAAAGATGGAAGCGGTTGAAAAAGGCTGAGGAGAACGATGCTCGGGAGGTTACACTGTCCAGCACTTCTGTTGGTAGAAACTTCTTGGATGCTGCTCATAGAAGCGTCTATGGTGCTGAGAAGGGAGGAAGCTCAACTATAGAAGAGAGTGTCCGTCGCAGGACACATTACTCGCAAGGCCGTTTTGAATCAGAAGGAAATGCTTTTAGACGCTGATCGTCGTCATTTTTTTTCTTTGCATTTGGCAATTCTGATAAATCCTGGTATGCTCCTGCAACTCCAGTCAGGGGCATGCTTGCTTCTGGCTATCGTAATTACATGTTATTGAAATACTAAGCTGAAAAAGAGTTATTGGGCCAAAACTGAATTAGATTTATCTTTTCTATTTTCAATTTCCAGAAGGCTTCCAATTAAGCTGGGAGATATCAGTTATAGTTGTACCATTGATAATTTTGTAGATCTAGTTAAAGTTTAATAACTAACTTGAAAATTTTATAATAGTTAAATAATTAATGGTGAAATTTGTACAATATATCAATCATTTAATAATTCTCGATAAAAAAATATAAGCAAGAAAATAATAAAATAAAAATAAAAATAATAGTTCACGAGTAATGTAGCAATTGGTTTTGACAGACACTTGGATGCAAAAGTGCGAAGATTTGAGATCTCATTTCATCTTTAACAGTGGGAAAAACATTGAGGCCCAAATAGAAGGGAAAAATAGAAAAGAAAAAATTGTAAAAATTGGCAACCCAAAGAAGAAAATCAACGGAATCAAAAGGCAGAGAAAATTAGGATCCACGTCATCAACCAACTCACCAACGTTAGATCAGATTCCCAATATTTCATCGCAAAATCCTCAGCTTTCTAACTGTCGTGAGTCATCCAAACTTGTCCATATCCTTGTCTTTCCTCGGCCGCCCCATTTTCTCTGTCTCTCTTTTTCCGCCCCACATCATCAAAACACGTGTCAATAAAAATATTGGTCCAACGTTTTTTGGTGACCTTGTGGTCTGGTGGAGACGTACGATGTGGCCCCCACTTTACGAAATCAATACCACCACCCCTACTACACACCGGTCACAGTCACAGCCCATTTCTTCTCATTAACCTTTTTTATCGTCTCATAAATTCAAAATATCCTTATTTGTTTTTTTTTTTTATTATTTTACCTTTATTTTTTTTTTCTCATTCTATTTTCTTTTTCTTCAACCAAACCCACTAAAGAATAAGAAGCAAAATCTTTTTCCTTCATTTAGAAAACATAATTAATTAAAATTTGTCTACAATGATCAAAATGGTAAAAAGTGTTATATTTAATTTTATTTTTAGATAATTATATTTCAATCACATAATATCAATAAATCTTTCATAAGTAAAAGAGAAAAAGAAATTATTACCTACATAAAAAGTTAAGAAAACAATCATAGAAATTAAAATAATTATTTTTATATTAATATATAAACTTAAACTTAAAATTAAAATTTCATAATTTCTTTGTTTTTAATTATGATTTTTTATAAAAATAATTAATAACTTAAAAGTTTTGAAAAAAATTATTTATTCTATTGTTTTAATTGTTGAAGACAAAACAAAAGTTGGCATGATTTTAAAAACAAAATTTGCCGACATTGCCAAAAAATCTTTGTGAGAGATTGAATGTTAAATGTAAATTATAGGCTTCTTTTGAAAAGTAGCTGTCAAATCACATTAGGGAAGACATAAAAAAAATTATCGAAAATCTTATGGCCAAAAAGATGTCCCAATTAGAGAAACAAAACAAAATTTGTTGTGATGAAAGCATAGAAAAATTGAATGGTTTTGCTTTAATTCCAAACCCGACTAAATACAATAGGACGTATTGAAAAGGTTAAATTATTGGACAAGAGAGAACATATCAAAAAGGGTTTTTTTTATTGGTTCGAATTAATTCCGAATCAATTTTTTTTAAAATTAATTATATTATATTATTTTTATTAATTAAATTAAATTTATTAATTTTAAAATTAATCAATTAAATTTAACTTGATTAATATTTTTAATTAATTGAATAATAAATGAATTTAAAATTTTAATTTATCATATTTTAAATAAATCAAATAAAATTATTTAATAAAATATTTAAATATCAAAATATTATGTTAAAAATTATTATAATTTACGAAATAAAATGATTAATTTCATGTATTTATTTTGTATTTAAATTATCTTATATTTTAATTAAAATTTTGATTAATTCAATTAATTAAAATTTTAAATCAAATTAATTAAAAATATACAATTTTCAAAACATTATTTTTATTAATCAATCATACCAATTGATATGTGTATTAAATTATAAATAGAAGATATATTATAAAAATGTCAAAGAACTTTCGTGATGATGATGATGATGACGATGAAAGTAATTCTATAGATATTATATTCATGTTTGTTCAAAACGTGAATTATAATATTTATTTTTTTAAATGTCAAAAAAATACTTACATTTAAAAAATAGTAAACACAACGTCACCTTATCTCTTTTTTCTTTTAATGATAGATAAATTAAAATAAAAAAACATTAAAATAATTAATTAAATTAAATAAATTTCATCACTCAATTCAATTAAAATCAAATTATAAACACCCTCCCATGAATATATGTAAGAGGACGATACGTTAGCGCGAAAATATAGTAATAAAATAATTGACAATTATTATTAGTGACAGTGAAATTTAGATTTATCACGAGATGAGTGTCGCGCACCGATTTTCATGTCACGATTATTAATATATATGGAAACGGACAGTCAAAAAACGAACCCGTCTCCCCACATCTCGTCTTCTTTCTCTCTAGCAGCTTATGTTATCTATGCACTAAAACTGCGCCGTTTTGAAGCTCTAATACCAATGCTCTCATTTGCGGTTTGCCCCATGTATCTCTTCCTTCTCTTCTATCTTCTTTCAGCGTTTTGATCAAAAGGTAAATTTTTATTCTTTTCTTTGTTCTTCCTTTTAAGCTCATATTTTTTTAATTAAGCTTTTTGGGCTTTTAAAGATGACATTTTTTTCTTCATCATCATCATCATATTTCTTTGCTTTTTTTTGTTTTAATTAAATTTTATATACATTGAAAAATGAATTTACAATAATTTTGTTTCTTTTAGTTGATAATTTAATGTGAACCAACATTAAATTAGTGTTATTCCTTATAATTGATGTTTAAAATATTTTGTTCTTTTTTTTTTTGGTGTCTATTCCTTATAATTTATTTTATTGGTTTTTTATTTTATAATTTTAGCTTTTATTTTAAGCATAATATCAATGGACGGTTGAGTATTTTTTTTTATGGCTGATTATATTATTTTAATAATAATCAGACTCCAAGATTTATTTAACTTATTTATTTAATTATTATTATTAAATTTTTTTTGTGGGTTTAGAATTATGGGTTTTTTTTCTTGTACATATCCTTGTTGATTGTTTTAAGATTTCCTTATCCTAGATTATCGGTAAGGGCAGGTAGCCGTTAAGAAACACTTTCTGTTGATACTTGTCCTGTTTGATTCAGTCAAGTTTTCTGCTTTGTTTATTAATTCATGTTAACATTCCTTCTAGGACTAGATTTTGACATTATATGCTGCAACCTTAAGATTCCATCTAGGAAAACTGCATATATTTGGATGAGTTTGTTACATATTGGTCTCCTCTGTTGATGTTATGAAGTTATTAATCATTGCAGTTGGTTTTAAATCAACACTTTCTGTTGATACTTTTCCTGTTTGATTCTGTTAAGTTTTCTACTTTGTTTATTAAATTTATGTTAACATTCCTTCTAGGATTAGATTTGACCATTTATGGTGCAACCTCAAGATTCCATTTAGGAAAACTTTATATATTTGGATGAATTTGGTACATATTCGTGTCTGATTCAGTTCATGTTATAGAGTTGATTAATCACTGCTGTTGGTTTATATATTGTGACATAGCTCATTTGCGATTAACTACTTTTCGCACTTTTGATTGTTCTATTCTCATTTGTTTAATTTTTTGTGCAGATATTCTGGGAAGAAGTTATACTTGATGTCTCCGCCAGCTATTGATTCTGCCTTGCTATCCTCGCCTAGCGAGCCCTTATGTAGATCTTTTAATGTGTGTGTAGAGGTAGCAAATCCAGCCGAAATTTTACCTGTGCTGGAAGCTCCTATTTCTTCTGGGTCTGATAACTGTAACATTCCAAAACCACCACCTCTCCCTGGTAAAATGTGTACAAGAGCTAAGTATTTAAAAACGCCTCTGGAGTGCAGCTTTGTCCCAAAGGAAACAAAGGATATTTGGGACAAGCTTTTTAAGGAAGGGTATGGTGCTGATGTTTGTATTATCACTGAGGATAAATCATGTGTTGTAGCTCATTCAAATATTTTGGTGAGTTGATTATATTTCTTTTTTCTTTTTTATCTCTTTAAGTAGAGCAATAGAGTTGGCCTGATTTGTATCACAATGTTAAGGAAATTTTCTTCTAATTATTATAGACATAATTTGAACAGTTGGTTGCTTTTATATGTTTATTCAGTGAATTCAATGAATTTTGATAGAAATTGGGCCAAGGGTCATTACTACTCTTCTTCAAAAATGGAAATGATTTAATATTTGAGCTTGAATTGATTTCCTTATAAATGGTTGATTAATGCATTCATTTTGACATACATGTGAAAAAAATGGAAGCTATAGTACAATAATATTATCAATTCATCAATTCTAATTTCTGATTTATGATCTAAACATTTTCTTTTTTGAAGAGTGTTGCGTCACCTGTGCTGGGTAACATTGTCGGGCAATCAAAAGTCAAGCATGGCATGAGATTCATCAAAATTCCTGGAATTCCTCATTATGCTGTCCGCTTGTTTATTCGTTTTTTATATTCATCCTGGTATGTTTGAAATCTTTTTCTGCATACTTGCTTCCTAAAGTTTTTAGCAATAGTTTGTGAGCTGGGGCTGGAGAACCCATAATTTAGCATATTCATCCTGGTATGTTTGAAACCATAATTTAGCAGTAGTTCCTTCATACTTGATATTTTAAAGCTGCCCCCTAGAATATAAAAATTATGGTTCTAAAAAGTTTCACACAGGAAAGTATACTGGTTCTGCCCAAACTGGATTCTGCTAGAAGAACATTTGTACATCTGAAAAAGGGGAAAGTGAAAGCAAGTTGTTTTTGCCTTTGCAAAGACTTCTATTTTTCCCTTTGGGCTAGTATTTTGTTATTAAGTGTTTAAACTTGATAGGCACTGCTAAATCGGCCTAAGGTCTTTATTTTGTGTGCTCAATTATCCTAGTTATAATTGGATACACTCAGTATTATTCAATATGGAAATGCAGTTATGAAGAGGAAGAGCTGAAGAAGTTTGTTCTCCATCTATTAGTCTTGTCACATTCCTACTCAGTTCCAGCACTAAAAAGAGTTTGTATTTACTTACTGGGGCAAGGCTGGCTTACCAAAGAAAATGTGATAGATGTCCTTCAGTTAGCAAGGAATTGTGATGCACCTAGGCTTACATTCATTTGTGTTCGTATGGTTGTAAAGAATTTCAAATCTGTATCTTCGACTGAAGGGTGGAAAGTGATGAAGCGTGCCAATCCAGCTCTTGAACAAGAACTTCTAGAGTCTGTTGTTGAAGCAGATTCTGTAAGTCAAACCCTTTTCTATGTTTGGAGTTTATATTTGTTATTCAATTTATTTTCATGATATAGCCCTCTTTTTGTTTTTTTTTTTAATATATATTTGTTAATCAATTTGTTTTCTTTTTCCCTCTCTGGAGGGTTGTTTATTGCTATTACTATTACTTTGATTATTATTATGTTTGGGGGCTGAGGGAGATTGTGGAGGGGTGAAGGAAAAATTTTGGTTCAAAACAACATACTCTTTGTGGTGTAATCTCTTCTCATCCTCTTGTCCAAAAGACTGTCCATTTTAGTCTTTTGTTGATGTTGGTCTCTTGACTACATCCTAAAATATTTCATCTCACTAATTCTCAGTTCTAATCATGCTTCTTCTTTTGAAAGTATAAACTGTATTGGCTTCCATTGAATAACCTATTTGCAAGTGCTGTAGATTTAGATAATTGTAGCATGGGGTATGATTATATCATATTGAAACATTTCACTGACTTGCCCTTATGAGAACCACTATGTTGTGATATATGTGTGTGACTATATGTATGGTGTCCTTTCCTTCCTTTCCCTCATACAATGTAAAATTTGGACCGACTAATTATTTCTTTGCCCTACCTATAAGACTGTAACTTAGAAAATAGGATCTTTGCTTTACTTGTGTTTCAGATCCTGGCTCAAAGTTTGATGCCAGAGTTTAGTGATAGTTGAGCTTATGCTTATATGTTATAAAATTGTCCTGTTTTAATCATTGGTTTTGCTTATTGTTTTCTTTCTCTCAGAGAAAGCAAGAAAGACAGAGGAAAATAGAAGAGAAAAAGGTCTACTTTCAGTTGTATGAAGCAATGGAGGCCCTACTTCACATTTGCAAGGATGGCTGTAGGACAATTGGACCCCGTGACAAGGTGCTGAAAGGAAGCCAGGCTAACTGCAATTTTCCTGCTTGTAAGGGACTTGAAGCTTTAGTGCGTCATTTCTCCAATTGTAAGACTCGGGTCCCTGGTGGATGTGTTCACTGCAAGCGCATGTGGCAGCTTCTTGAACTGCATTCCCGCATGTGCAATGAGCCTGATTCCTGCAAGGTTCCTCTTTGTAGGTAAGCATTAACCTTTTACCAAACCATTATATCGACCACTTTAGAGAAAATATTTTAGAGTTACAAAAGAGGAAAAGGATGATATTAGTTTACTGAAAAGAAAAGAAGGATTATATATAAGGTTTATGCTTGTGTTAGATGGTTTCATACTAGCTGATGAAAGCTTAAATATATTTAATTTGGTTTTTTGAGGTATTTGACAGGAAATATTTGTCTCTGGTTGGCAATGAGCCATAAACTCCTATTAGTATTTGCTCTTTTATTTATCCTTTTACCGTAGTATGTTTCTTTTGGCAGTAGTAATATCTATCAATTGGGCAAAAGCTAAGCTAGTTAGTTTGATTGATGCTGCTTAGTTTTAGATGAGGTTTGTAAAACACTATGCCGTAGGAGTTATACTATGCTCAATAACACGTGCATGCATTGTCTTCAGACTTGGTTGATTTCTTATGTTGCCTTGGTGATTGGAATGCTTGCTTCTTTAGAATACTTTTCCCCGTTAAGCTAGGGGCTTAGTGCTGATGATATCACCTACAATAGTAACATTGTTCCAAAATCTGATCGATTTATCGACGCTGGCTTGTACTGTACTGATTACTTGGCTTTTTGATTGAATTTGATTTAAAGGATGTGATTGAAGGTTATTAAGTACTTGTCGATGGTGACAAATGTAGTGGAAACCTGATACCGGTGATTAAACCATCTCCTTTTCTATTTCGTAGGCATTTTAAAGAGAAAATGCAGCAGCAGAGCAAGAAAGATGAGACTAAGTGGAAGCTGTTAGTCAGCAAAGTTATTGCAACAAAGAATGCAGTAGGGTTATTCTCATCTCGGCGTTCAGGTGTAGTTTGACATCTCAAATGTGAAAAATGGCATTACCATGTATTTTTATTTGAAGTGGTTAATGCTCCATAGTAACTTACAGAAGTTGTGAAATGGGAAAATTAAAAATGAAAAGAATATTATTAATGCGTTAATGACAGAATAAACACTACTAGTAATTTCTTCATTAGAAGGATTATTCTGTTTTTTTTTCTTTCTTTCCTTTTCGTAAAAAGGCAGCTTGATGCGTAAAGTTCCTGCTATGTCCAGAATCCGAAAAAGGGTCTATTGTAGGAAGATTTTACTTTTTTTTTTTTTTTGTATTTAACATTTTTATCTTTCTTTCATAAAAAAAAAAACTTAAAAACAGATATGTTACAAGCAGAGGCAACAATTTAATAAAACCTGTAAAATTAACATTTTTATATTAAAAAAAAAGTAATAATCTCATTATCTAAACACAAGGATGAGACCTTGATTAAACTATTGTTTTAGTTTTTCATATGATGAGCTGTTAGACTCGCATAAAATGAAATAAAGCTTTCAAATTTGGTTTCTAACTTAATTCAGACATTAAATGGCCAAAAAAAATTTAATTCAGACATTGCATATTTAGCAAGTACACAACTTGAGTGAGTTCATGAATGAGCTGTAAGAAAGTCCACAACTTGAATTTACAAACAAGCGCTAAATAAAAATTAAGGAAATCCATTCACAAATTTAATAAAATGGGTTGTCAAAACCATGATTAGATGCATACAATAAGATCGGTTTTGCTGTTTTGGTAATTTGAAAGAAAAGCTTGGTGATAAGGATATCACGAGTCATATGAAAAATTTGTGATCCAACGGTTAGAAATTGGAAAATCAAGATTTAGTGATTCAGATTCAAATCTATAAATAAGATCTCCAGTCTTAGGTTGTCTTAATGAACAAGTCATCAAGTAGAGTTGAGGGCTTTGAGTGTTTTGTTTTTCTTTGATAGAAAGCTAAGCTCTCCCATGTCTGGGTTGCACATGGTTTCTGATAAAACTATGGAATCAATCTCTGTCAAACCAGTTCGGGTTCGAGAGAACATGGTTTATGTGAATCCTCTGCGAAATCCCATCTCCAGCCTCCATCAATGGACTGATTTGAAAGCCAAAGACAAGAATGGCAATGAAGACATTGAAATTGGGTCGTATCAACGATTTCTGAAAAAGGGTTGCAGCCATGTTAATCATCTGTTGAACCCAGTGTCTGATATTCATGAATGGAGAGCTTTGTTGGCCAACGATACAAAGCCATTGATGACTGAGTCGCTGCCACAAGGTCATAGTCTTAAATCTAATCCAAGTTTGAAGGAGTTTGACGAAGAAGTAGCTATGGATGCTAGCCTTTCCTGTTGGCTGTCTTCTTCTGATGAAACTACAAATACAAAATAGTGCAAATTTCTATGGAGATTTTGAGGCTGTTCTCCACTCATTCTCATGAGTGAAGACTAAAGAGTTGGCAATCAAATAATCAAATTGAGTACTTTGGGTATGGATCAGGGTTTATGGAATATGTAGGAGATAAGTTTGATCCTGTTTAGGATAATTCGAATTGTATATTTTCTTTGAGATAAGTGTTTAATCAATGAACTCTTATTTGTTGAAAAAAAAAAAATTTTTATTTTAATGTATGAAAAAAAATAAAATTTAATTCTTTATTTCTATGATGATTTAATCATACAAAATAATTTGAATAATTCATAGCTTAATTATGAAATAAATACTTTCTTTTATATCTAAAAAAAAAAATGCACAGATTGTTGCGATGTACATGTCCCAAAAAGATTTACTTGACTTTCAAGTTAACTTTGTTATTTTGGATGTTTTTTTTTTTTAGTGAATCTATTTGTTTCATTCTTTTTAATTTATTATTTAAGCTCAATCTTTTTATTTTTAAAATTATCTCTCAACGAAATAATTTAATTATTTTTTTTTCAAAAACCTTTAAAAATTTTTGAATATGCTAATTTGAAATTTTTAAAAATTTACAAATATTATTATTTAAATCAAATTCAGTAATATACGATTGTTATATATCCCAATAAACTTATTTAATTAGATATTATAATTATATGGTCAAAGAAATTACCTTACACAAGGCACTAATAAAAAATAGCAATTTTAAAGAAATTAACCAATTACAGTATCTTGCAAAACATAAACCATAACATTATTATTCATATCAAAAACATTTTTTGATACATCATATTTCTTGAACTTAGAAGGGATTACTTAGATGATTCCCTGTGGTTCACCATGGATTCTTAATTAAAGCCTAAACACTCTCTTCTTCATTGAACTTCTTGGAACATTTCCCTATTAACTGCTTCTTTTGTGCATCAAAATCACAATTGTTTTATAGGTTGAGGCCCTCAATGTACGCTAGTGTTTCTTGATCGCAGTTCCTGATCCGTCCATCCCTGCCCAATTGCCGGCTATGTAGTGAAGGTAAGATACTAACTTCGTAACTTACTCGGAAGGTTTTATCGTATGTATAATTCCACTCGAACATAAATCCATTAACCTAATTCAAAATAAAGTGTTAATAAAACGACATATGAAAACAAAATTTGTTTGGATATAAAAAAAAAATTGTAGCCCAAAAATGAAAAAAAAAATCATAAAAAATGATTATATGAAACGAAATAAACCTGCCGGTGAGAGACCTTCGTTAGAGCTTGAACATCTTTCTTTTCAGCGAGCTCCCTGGCATTGCTCAAAAGTGAAAGATATTCATGATACCTGCCATTCTGAACTAATAGATCATACATTTGAGTGTAAGGTGGGAAATTAATGTAATTGAAGCAATTGGGAAAATTTAATTAATTAGTGTAAATTATTATTCGTACCATCTCGTCAAACTGTTGCCTCACTTTCAAAATGCGTTTTTGGGCTTCATTCTTTTGCTTCCATATTCCCCATTGCTGCCTTCTGTAAGCAAATGCCTGTTCGTTAATAGCCTCAAGTTCTTTCTCCAAACGCGCAATTTCGGTCATAACTTCGCATTGCTCCCGTCTTAATTCCACCGATATTTTATTAACAAGCTACATGACAAATATGATACAATATTAGTGAATTCGAGAGAAGCACCCTTATTAGATTAAGCCATTAAGACCCAAGTCCGATTGGAAAAAAATATGATAATTTTTTTTGTCGTATTTTGATAAGTAAAATCTTGAATATATCAGATCAATATGAGAGATTGTGCTCATAAAATTGCATGAAAAAAGACTAAGTCTAGACAAAATCCATAGATACTCCTATCAAAGAATTAAATAAAAAAAATAAGCCCTTGAGTTTAAGTAAAGTAAGAGTATTTTACCTTGATTTGCTCTTGTATGGCCCTTCTCACACTCAAGGGGTTCCAAATCTTGCCTTTATTAGCAAAGTCAGCCAAAGCTTTCTCTTTTCTCTGTTCAATCTGTTTCATCTTGTCAATCATTTGGGTATACCTGGTTTTATCTATATTTGAGCCGTCACTATACCACCGAATCTGCCATAGGAAAGCTTAGTCAGTGGAAGAAGAATTAGAAGAAAGACATGCATTAAGCTAAGATCATTGAGTCTCCAATTGTTGTCTCTTACATATTCTTGTAACAATGACCTTGGCTCAAGATCACTGAGGCTTTGTTGGCTACTAGCTATGTCTCTTAAGAGCTGCTTTTCTGTAGCCAAATTACTACTTCCATGTGACATCCAGCTTTGAAAGTCCTGTAATCGGTTCAAAAGTCTCATGAAACGCCAAATAATAATAATAAGATAGATTTAATGCAGTATGAAAATACTTTGTTTTGCGAGTTCGTTTTGATGCATTGATAATATGATATTTAATTTCACGAACGAAATTAAGAGATGATCACGTACAACAAAAAAATTATATTGGATTTTAAAGTGCGACTTACTTGAGTATGACGTCCAGTTGAGTAGGACTTGTTAGCTCTTCCTTTATGTGTAATCTTCTTGTCAAAATTCAGCTTATCCAAAACTACTTCTAGATAATCCAACATATTCTTTTGCCCGTACTCCAATCCGTATGTAATATCCCATTGATGATAGCTTAGCTGCTCAATTTGTGATCGAATATCTATCCTTTTTAACTGTCCACAAAGTCCATCAAATAATATATAAATATATAAATTTAATATTAATTTATTATTTACATCTATTTGTTTTATCAAAATTTGACAATTTAAATTTAAAATACATGATAAAACATTTTACAGATTTTACTAATGAAAGCATTTTGATTAATTTTTTTTTTTATATTTGAATCGTGAAAATTTGAATTTTGATTATTGAAATTAAAATTTTAACATTTTATTAAAGGATCATACAACTATTGTCAAAATTTTCAAGAGATCATAAATGAATTGATATCATTACTTACCCTTAAAATTTTTTGTTCCTTGCGAATTCGAATTCTATCTTGATCCAATTTTTCGATCAACTTTTCTGTTTCTGAAATTTTTGATGCTTCATCTGGGTCTTTATAGGGCCAAAACTTAATAAAATAGAATTGATGAACCTTTTTAGAAGCACCACCAACTCTATCCAACACAATCTTCTTAGGCTGATTGATTTTCAAATTAAGGGTCTCAATTGCACTCGAATTTATGTCTCCTTCACCTTTAGGAACTGGAATTTGCTGCACCAAATTACCTTCCAAGCTGTCTGTTGCCATGATTTTCTGCCTATATTTTGATACAATAATACAAACAAGCTTTACTTTCATGGAGATATTATAAGTGTAACATTTACTTTTGGATGTTAAAAGAAATTTCACCATGATCATATATAAACATGAGAGAGATTCATAAAAATGCCAAAAAAAAGAAAAAGAAAAGAAAAAGTTCATAACAATATGAAAAATTGAAGGCATGGATTTGTTTGTTACCTTGGATATAGTCGATATGGCCTTTCCAATGCAAGAAAAAGGATGGCTAAATGCGAATATATAAGCTGACTAAATATGCAAATTATGAATAGAAAATTACTGTAACGTTTAGGGTTTTAAAGCTTAAAACCGAAGTCCTTGCACCTCACGCCAAGTGTTGAGTCAACTCCTTTGCCAGCACTTTGTCACAACTTCAACTTCTTCTTTAATTTTTTTTTTTAATAATATTTTATCAAATTGATAATTTTAATATTTTATCATTTCTTTTAATTTAAAGAAGAAGAAAAGAAAGTTGATGATTCCGTATATTCATTCATACCAAATTCAAAACATGAATAAAAATATATTAGGATAATCTTAAAGAGGATACTTGAAATTGATTGTTTCTTTAATTGAAAAATAAAAACTTCGAATCCCACTCTTTAAGCAAAAATATATGCATTCACCATTAATTTGGTAAGTTATTAGTTTAATTAATTATATTAGGTTACTAATTTAATTATATCAGTAAACTTAATTATAAACATCATCTTTGTACAATTTCAAGCATTATTTAATTCGGATCAATGATTATAAGTGATATACTCTCGGTTGAAATGTATACTTGTTTACAGTCACTAGGCAGGCGATCCCAATATAGTCATACTCCAAATGCTTGTAGCTCAACACCACTATTTTATACTTTTATTAGAGTTTGATCTGGTGTTTAAATTTGCAGAATAATGTAAATGCTTTGAATGAAAATAATAAATGACTTAAGAGTAAAATCTTTTCTTGCAATCTCTATTGAATAAATAAGGCTTCTGCAGTTGCAGGAAATTTAATTTCTTTTATGGTAAAATTGTCAACAAATGGACGACAATCACGGAAGCATAGAGGCTTCCTTCTTTTTCTGGTCTACAATGGACTTGTGTCCTTCAATCTCCACCCCTTCAAGTGCTTTGCTCAAAGTTGCAAAGGTCTCTTCCTTCCTCTTACTCTGAGATGTCCCAATTCTCATGTTGTTGGGGTGTGTTCCAATGTGTTGCAACAGATGGAGACAGCCTTGAATTTGGCAGTGGATGTTCCATTTCCATACTCTGGTATGCAAAGAATCCCATTTCAGCAAACCCTTTGATTCCTCTAAGAAATGAGAAAATGATGAGAAAAAAGAATTCAATGTTTTTGTTATTTTTTCTATAAGGGCAAATGGCTTTAAAAAAAAAAGAAAGTAAAAGAAAAAGTTTAAAAAGAAATTTGCCGAAATCATGATTGAAGAAGATGGCTAAGTGATTATGTCACGGGTCGATACTTAAGCTCCAAACCCGCGCGGCTCCGAGACCCGGGCATTCACCCTTCCGGCGTCTCAGATCAACCTTCTCGCCACGGTTCACACGTATTGTCCGCTCTGGCCCCCTTGGCCTCACGGTTTTGTCCTACAAAAGACGCCTCACAAGGAAAAGGTGGTGTGAACCCTTATATACCCCAGTGACCCTCCTATTATGTTCGATGTGGGATTCAGGACTTCATCCTTAGGTCCGTGACATTCTCCTGTACCCAACCTCGTGACGCCCTCGTCACGGAAGCTGGCCATCCTGCCTACCTCCCTCGAGGTGCTTGGCGTGGATCGAACGGTTTAGGGTTGGCTCTGATACCACTTGTCAGTGGTCGAGACTTGAGCTTCGAACCCGCGTGGCTCCGGGACCCGGGCATTCACCCTTCCGGCGTCCCAGATTAGCCTTCTGCCACCCTTGTGAGGTATTGTCCGCTCTGGCCCCCTTGGCCTCACGGTTTTGTCCTACAAAAGACGCCTCATAAGGCGGAGATGGTGTGAACCCTTTTATACCCCAGTGACCTTCCTATTATGTTCGATGTGGGATTTAGGACTCCCCCTTAGGTCCATGACAATTAAACATACCTCTGTTTCCAATTGACTTGAACTCCTTAACATTGTTGAGATGACTTGAATTTATTTTTACACAGGGATCAATCATCATTTTTAGTTATGACTTCTGGAATGTCAGAAATCTTGGAACATTTTGGTCAAGGTCCCGCTGTTATGTCTGTGACATTCAACTCACTGCTTCATCTCCATGGCGCAACTTTAGTCTGAAAAGGGAATTAAAGAAATACAGTCAGTGCAATTCAGAAGTTAAAGTCTGACAAATTCTGTAGCACAAAAAGTTCCTACAGACTAGGAAAAGAATGCTGAAACAAAAACTAATGTGCATTATACATAAGGTTCACTGACAAGAATGCCTAGAAGCAGGTGCTTCTTTGAAGGCTTACAGTTCCCTGCAATCCCGCCATGAAAGGAGGAGAGAAGGCAAAACAAATGGTTAACTATTAAGTTACTGTTATGAGCTTTCCAGAGTTCTTGTTTGAGTCTCATAAGTCAAAAGACAAAGCTCTCAGATAAGTAATTGACAATGAGGGATTGAGATTTGTAAGAAAATTAACTTACCACAGGTATGAATTGGATCCACAGCCTCAATCTCCACTAGACTGACTAGTACATCATCTATGAAGATATTTGGAATATGGGAAATGTTGGACCACTCATGGCTGTTCTCCTCAGCACACCTTTCCTTCAACTTGGGACAATCATTAAGCTTAAGTGTCTGTAATTTGGAAAGGCATTGCATGGTTTCTATAGGAGGGAGATACATCAGATTCTTGCATCTCTGGAATTCAAGTTCTTGAAGACATGAGAGGTTTCCCAGCCACTGTGGTATAGCTTCCACTTCGTTGAAGTCCCTTATATCCAAAGATGTAAGGCCAGTGAGGTATTGAAGCTGATATGGTAGAGCTTTTAGTTTTTCCCATCCATATAACCGAAAATCTTCAAGGGAAAGATGGAGGTGCTGAATGGAACCAAAACCAGGAAATTCCTCCAGTTCTTCTGACAAACCACCAATATTCAACACCTTCAACTGTGTGAGGTGGCATAGACTATCCGGAATGGTAGTCAGTTTTCCACAAAATGTGATTCCTAAAGAGCGGAGAGATTGCAATTTTCCTAGATCTTCAGGAACAGAGATCAAACTGGGGCAGTTGCAAATCCTCAAAACCTCAAGAGAAGTACATAAGCACAACCCACTTGGTAGGCTTGTTAATCCTTCACATCCAGAAATTTCTAGTTTTGTAAGAGAGCAGAGCATATTTAAGCAGGGAATGGACATCAAATTAGAACATTCCCATATAGATAATTCTTTGAGATATGTTGATGCAGATAGACCGTCTCCTATGGAACTTAACCGCTCACACCATCTAACATCAAGCTTCTGAAGAGATGAAAATCCACTCATTACAGGAATGCTTTGCAACTTGGGACACCTCCAAATAATCAGCTCCTCAAGGCAAGGAAACACCACAACCTGTTCTCTTCCGATCATTGCTGCCTCCACCTCTTCCACCAATTTCTCCAGGCTGCTCATCTCCTTTAAAGTGAATTTCCTCAATGCTGGGAAGAGTGACAAAGCCTTCTGCCCTTCACACCTACTGCTGTTCAAATAAAACTCAGTACCTATATACTTCACATTCTCCATCCCATCTATTGTAAGAACTTTAAGATTGCACAATTGCCCAATGGTTGGAATGTTTTTGCAGTTCCTGCAATTGATTAATTTCAAATCCACCAAATTATGGAGCAGAAGTGAATCAACATCATTTGTCTTTGTCAACATCCATGATGGAAAGTTCTCTCCAGCGTAACCCGTAATAGTTAAGCTTTTCAAATTTGAGTGAGGCTGAAGACCTCCCAGCACATCTTCATCATTGTTACCCCCTTCTCTTTGAGAGCGCCACACAAGTTCCAACTTGTATATTCTTGTCTTTTCTTGGAGTTTAGCTCGTTTGGCTTCTTCATTGTCTCTAACATACTCAAGATTGGATATCTTTAACTCTCCTCTCAGTTGGCTTAAGGACCCCAATTCTTCAATTAGGTTTCCCATTTCTGTACCCACAGAAAACAATGGCAACGTCTGAAGACAGGTTAGCTGCCCAATCTCCAGAGGCATCAGCATTGGATCATTGAAAAAAATGTGCCTCAAGCTGACTAAATCTCTCATTCCTTTGGGGAGATTTTGAAGGCAAAAGCAGCACATGAATCTTAATGTCTGGAGATTATAAAGCTTAGTGATGGATTCAGGTAGTGCTCTGATATTGGTCCAGGAGATGTCAAAATACCTCAAATGCCTCAATCTTCCAAGTGAAGCAGGCAACTCTTCGATAAAAGCGCCCTCAAAATTAAGGACACGCAAGCTTCTAAATTCACCTGGAAAGTTGGGGTAGACATCAAACTTTGAAAACAAAGAGTGCAATTTCTGAGGGGTAGCTCCTGAAACTTTTGGAATCATTTCACCCTCATTAATGAAATTCAGATGACGAACATGAGACAAATCACCTACACAATCAGTCTTCAGAGTCAGTGTTTCAGATTTTGAAACAGACAATGCAAGTTCATGAACTACATCATGCATTTTGCAAGTTGTAATATTGCCATATGCGTCCCTTTCTGCATCTTGAAATAAGGAGTTTGACAATAAGTCATTAAAGTACTTGTTTCCTATATCCTCCATCTCTGCAAGACTTCCTTCATATGGCCTACTTTCTGCAGATGGCTGAAGAAAACCTTGAGCCATCCAAAGCTGAATCAGCTGATCCCTTTCAATCTCATGATCTTGTGGGAAAATTGAACAATATGCAAAACATTGTTTCAAACAAAAAGGTAAGTTATCAAAACTCAACTTCAAAGTAGGTAAAATTTCATTGTTGTTTCCCAACTTCCAAGCATCACTATTTTTAATCGACAACCATGTATCTTTTTCCAATTTTAAGCCCATTGTTCCACCTAAAATGCTTGCAACAAGGGGCACCCCACCACATTTTCTTGCAATTTCCATCCCAATGTCCTTCAAATCTGAACTCACCAACCCTCCTCTTTTGCCGAATGCTCTTTCCTTGATAATTGACCAACACTCATCATCTGATAACTTTTCTAGGTGATGTGTATGCAAAGAAAGTGTCTCCATTACGGATGCCACATTCTGACTACGAGTTGTTACAACAACACTGTTTGCATTATTATTAATTTTTGATAAACGACTTTTCAATCTACCCCATTTCTCCCGATCCTCATTCCATACATCATCAAGAACTAAGAGAAATCTTTGCCCTTCCAGCTCTTTTCTAAGGTTCTGAATTATTGCATTAATATTACTCAATCCTCCTGCAGTTCTATCAAGAGATTCCAACATTCCCCCTAAAATCTTTTGGTCAGTAAAATTATCAGATACACAAACCCATATTATCACATCAAATATATTTTTCTCTTCTACTTCTTTGCACACTGATTTTGCCAAAGTTGTCTTTCCAATGCCTGCCATACCCACTATGGAAATAACCGAAACACCATGTTGGCCACTTAAGCTAATCAACATGTTCACAATCTTTGAGACATCATCTTTTCTTCCTACAACTTCTGAATCAAGGATGGAATCCGTCTCATAATCTCGGCTAATTTGGGAAACCCTGTCCATATTTCCAACTCTAAGTCCAAAACCAGCTGCATCAGATTTTATTTGAACTAGAGATCCATTTATCTTCTTAATTTTCTTAGCAAATCTGAAAGAAACTGACACAGGCTTGAAGAAAGGAAAGTAGCAGACCTTTTTCTTCAGCTGGTTCTGATTTTTTACCTTCCTTCTGAGAATTTCATAAGCGAAGTCATCAAGCACGTCATTAGCCTCATAAGCAATATCTCTAAGCCTCTCCAGCCAAAGCTGCACAGCCTTGTCTCTCACTTGCCTTCCATCAGCATCCTGAAGCACAGCCTGGATCATAGTAAGTGAGTCACGAAGCCTTGTCAGATCTTTCTTGAAACCCCAGGCCAGATTGATCTGCTCATTGGCAAGAGAAATCACCTTGGACAATGCTGCCTCTATAACAAAACCGAGCAAAGCTTCAGCCATCTTTTGCAATGATGCTCCTATGTGGATTCTGAAAATTCTTCAAATCACTGAAACAGAAAAGAGGAGAGAATGATGCTGTAATTCTGTAGTTAAAGGATGGTTGACTTTGTACCATCAGAAGGCGGAAAGAGGTGTGGGAAAGAAAGGAGCGACAGTCAAAGAAAACGGCTGTGGATGGTAGCGAGTCAATGGGCCATACCCGTAAGTTAAGTCACAGCCATCAATGCTAGACGTTATTTTTAAGAATAGAAATGCATCTTTCCAAGCGGCTCATCAGCTGCATGCGTTGTTCATTTCCCTAAGACAAGTTATCCATAACTCACGCAAAGACGTAGAACAAGTTCAGGTCTTGTAAATTGGCTATGCATCCAGCATACCAGCTTCCGGGATACAAATCACTGGCTAAACGAGTCATCTTAAGATGAAAATCCTGTTGATCGAAGGAATTATACCAAGCAAGGGTAGCGCAAGCTTCTGGACTAACGATTTTAGACAAATGTAGACCATCATTGTGTAGCACCACAAAGCTTACTGGCATTTTTTTAAGAAATTGTAGCTATTCTTTCAAATTCCAGGACCTTGCGAGCTACACCGGAAGGTTCAACTTGAGTCATAGCATTCATTCCTTACAAAGTTTTCTTCTCTGTTTTCTGCTGATTTAATGCTAGTATTGTTCATTTGTGTATCCTTCTTTGTTAAAAGTAAAACAATGACATATCCTTAAAAGACAAAAACAGTTGGTTCAATTTAATAAAATAAACATGCAACTTAGAAGCGGAAAGGACACACTGATCTTAGAATGAAAGTATCTCTGCCACTTTCTTACACAGGTTGAACAAATAGAAAACCTTCATTGTTTCACTCAAGTAAGATGATCCAGTACCGTCTAACGGTATAATTTCTAAAATCCTCATATCCTAGAAACAAGTAGATAAGAACCGCTAGGACTTGTAGATGACATAATTCCTTGATGCAGTTGCAACACTAAGCCCCATCTGCTAATGTCCTCTTTGATGTACTGATGTAAAGTACTGCATAATTGAAATGAAATTTACCATCATTGCCAGCACAAATGCATAAATAGTATTAAATAAAATGAAGTTTATTAAGAATAATTACCATTATTTCCACGAATAAAAGCATCACCGTATTTATTTTTTAACTGTCCATTAACATATTCTTCTGTTTGCTCCATAGCTATATTCATATATCCATCAAGGCAAGCTAGAATACCTGCAAATGAGGGGGAAAGTTAACGGTATAAAACTCCCAGAAAGCCACAATTCTGTACCGCAATAATAGACTAAGAATTCAAATTTGAATGTCGGTTCTCCTTGTTTTCTAAATATATACAGAAAAGGCCATGTCCCAAAGCTTACACATTCACTGGAATCCATTAATATATTTCAGAAAGAAAAATTTCATAATATACATGATACACGCTATCTCTGCTATTTATGTGCAGGTGTCTCAAATATCTTAGGAGAAACTTTGCTGAATCCATACCAGATGAACATCAGCATGCAGAAAAAATAAGATCATGCCGTTCATGACAACTTTACATATCTTATGACAGAGTACAGGAAAATACTGGGGGACAGAAATAAAGAATAAGCATTTACTCTCTCCGGTAATTGACAAACAACAGCAAGGTCTCCCAAATGATTCATCACATGCAAATAACAATACAGTAAGTATCTAATAAATTCCAAAACTGTAAGACAATTGAGAAAGTAACTGGTACTCATTTCCATTTCCTGAGAGTTTGAGCCGAACTCTACACATGCATGAAAGAAAGTGAGACTTCATGGAATAAACCATACACAAATCACTCAAACAAGCTTTGAATGCATAACATTTGTATCTGTAAGGACAGACAATATGAAATTTACCCTTAATCTAATTAAGCACATTAACAATAACAAGCAAAACTCAAAATCCAAAAATAAATAACTCTAAATGCAGAATGGATCAGAAGCATACATAGATGAAACAATCATAGAGTGAAAGGGTAGATGCAGAGCAACCAACCTCTATAATCAACACCAGAATTCAGTTTCACAACAACTGGTCGCCCACGAATTGATTTGAGGAAATCCCCAGGTGTTTTCGTAGTTGTTGACCCTTTCTCTCCTGCAGTACTCATCTTCCTTATCGTAATTCCACACAACTTACTAATGTACACCTCTGCAAATTATAAGACAGTTATATTCAAGTGAATAATCCTGTGGGGGTAAATATAGGAAATAGGAACGAGGAAGTAGACAACAAGAAGCCAGGCTTTTTAGACGAGCACATATGAATATGTCGATAGAATAAACCAAGCATGCTTATGGATCTAGAGTAAAGAACAAAACGAATCAGCTAGAGTAGCTTCATACAGAATTCTTATTAACAGGCTTTCTCTTTTGTAATGAGACAATAATAATAAAAGTAGTAAAAGCCACTTCAACCTAACAACTCCCTTGGGGACACCTATTTCCAGCCCCACTAAAATTTGCAGCTTTTGAAGTATGATGGAGAAGTGAAATTAAATTTTATGCATTACCCTACAAATAATAGGGAAATGCCGAAAACATTTTAAATCAACAAAATTTTCATATGTATAATAACAAATAACCCATTTGTTGCAAAACCAAGACAAACAGGAAAAACATTGCATACTTTAGCTACCGGATTGGCAAACAGAAAAAGGAAAGACCCTTCACGCTGTGCGTTAAATCGCAAACAGAAACTTATTTCACAACTTAGATCAAAGGCACCTAATCACTATTTTTCTCTCCTCTTACTGCCACATTGAGCTCAGAGCATACCCGATAAATAAACAAAAGCTAATATTTTTCACCTAAAACGTTAACGGACAAACAATTTTCCAAATCAACATAAGAACAACAAGGGCTACTCTAAAGCAAGCTTCAGTTAAGTAGGAAACTGCAAACATGACAGCCTTTGAACTGAAAAGAACAAAATGCAGTCAAAAGGCTACCCAAAAACCTAAATATCAACCTTAAAATTCTATGCTTCTTAAAAAAAGATATATAAATTAAAATTACCAATTAGAATCCATGGGAAGGGTACCCATGAAATTGTCAACGTTATAAAAACTCAAAACAAATTCATAAATAAACATAAATGGGTGAAATACATAGGTTATACCAAAATGGGTTTTCGTTTTTCAAGGTAATTCACGTTCCAAGGATGTTAATAGTTGAAAACAGCAAAAGCTTACTGAACAAATAGCCAGACAAGATAACATCAAGCTGACCCAACTATCTCATAGAAATTAAAAAAAATACCCCCACAAAAATAAGAGTAAAATAAAGTTTTAATCTGAATCTGAAATAGGAAAACAGTTTACAGCAAAAAAGAGCTTACCTTCTTGAGATTGTTGTTCAGTTCGATGACACTTCACAATGGCAATGGCCGTGTCTAATTTGCTTTTATATTTTGGGAACAGATAGGTAAACGGCTCGTTTAACTCACTCTCTCTCTCTCTTTGTTTCAGTTGGTGGATAAGTTACGAAGAAACCCTAGCTATTTCCTAAACCTCTTACTCAGTATTTCGTTTTTTCTTTTTGATCCATTCGCTTTTTTTTTTTTTTTTTTCCCATAAAAGGTAGATGATTAGTGCAATACGTGATATAAAATATTAAAATATATATATTCATATTATATTTTATATAAAAATCATCCATTATAATTTTTATAAATATAAAAAATATTTTTTAAATTTTATTAAACTATTAAAATTTTTAATTATATTATTTTTATATTATATTTATATCATATTATTATATCGCATTTTAAATTTTAAACTTTCAAATAAATGGATAGGAAAATGAAGCATTTAGCTTTAATTTTGTGTTTTTCATTTTTTTTATTTTACTAAAGAGTGTATACTCTTTTAAGATTATTAAATTATTATTTTTAATATATTGAAAATCTTTTTTATGAAATAATATATTAAAAATTATTAAATTAATTATCAATTATTGTATTTAATATAACTGTCTTCTTATAAATAGTAACTTAATTTGTAAAGATAAAGTAGATTTGATAATTTATATTTTCGTATCGTATATTATATCGTGTTTGATATATATATAATGATATGAATTATTAAAATATGAATACAATATAAATTATAAAATATATTTAAATTTTAAATATAATACGATACGTTTAATATATATATTACATATAACATGATACGATTAACGCGTATATAATTAATTTATTTAAATACAATATAAATAAATATAAATAATATGGATATACATAAATAAATATGACTAATACAGATATATCCGAATAAACACGACTAACAAGAATATATATATAATACTATGACTAAAATAATAAATTTGACATATTAATAATATAAAAAAATATTTACAAATTAAAAAAATTAATACTCATTTAATATGTATTTAATTTATATATTTAAATTTTAATTTATATTACATAACTATATTAATTTTTATATCAAATTTAAAATAATAAACTATTAAAGATTAAATTATAAAATAATAATATATATTACTTATATTAATATTTATATTGTATTTATATTATTAATATAAAAAATAATTTTATAATAATTATTAAATAAATATCATAATTAAATGTTTAAAATATTTTTATATGAAATTAAATAGTTAATTAAGTATCATAATTAAAAGATTAAAAATTAAAATATTTTTATATGTTTATACTAAATTAAAATAAATATAAAAAGTATGTTAAACGTATTAAACATATTAAACGTATACTCGTATGATAAAATTAAAGTAAACATATCATTTATATTACGTCATGCATTTAAATGAGTCAACACATATACGCTATGAATTGTATCATATCAAAATTTATGTCAACACAAATAAACAAAAAATATATATTTTTTAAAACATACATATAATTTTTTTTCATATCGTTTTCATATCTTATCATTATATTGTGTTTAAAGTTGTCAAACCTAAGATAAATTATAGAATTATTATTTTATTATATGAATGATTTAAATTTATAAGTAATCTTTTAGTTAATGTAATTTATTTTTTTTAATTTTGAAATAAATTAATCATTATATTTCAAGTTTTAGATAAATTAAAAATATTCAACAAAATTTTTTTGTTATAAATATTTTATAATTAAATAATTTATAAAAAAAGAACATGAAAAACTTGACGATCAACTAAAAAAGTATCATGTAATATTATATATAGTAGAAAATGTAGTGATGAAATAAGAAAAAAATAAAACAAAAAGAAAATTTTGGATTATTTAACATTATATTTAATAAAAATATCATGATAAAATAAAAAATAAAATAAAAAGTAAAATTTTGAATTTTAATTTCATGATTACTTTCTTAGGATCATGTCATTTTTTAAATTATTTTTTGAATTATAAAAAAGTTTTAATTGTTTTAAATTTTAAATAATGATAAATTTATTCTATAATTATTATGATAGAACTACACCAATTGAAAGATTATGGTAAATTTGTATTGAATTATTCTTTTCTTTTTTCAAAATCCAACAAAACAAAGCCCTCAAGAAAACTTTCCAAAGTAACGAATGGAAACTCAACATGGATTAACCTGAAACTACCCTTCAGCTCTACATCTTCCTTCCATATTCTGATGGAATTAACAGCTCTTGATTTCTCTCAATTCTGAAACCATGAACCCATTTAAGAGATCACTTTCTAACCCTTTCTTCAGATTTAACAATTCCAAGTCCACACTTCTGCGATCCTCAATAAAAAATAGAAGTCAAACCAAAGAAACAATCAGTTCCCAAAATCCCATTTTCAGTTCCATGTTTTCTGATCCAACCTTGCCAGTTTTCACTGCAAATTCATCTTCATTCTCAAGGGTAAATACCCACTTCTCATATTCATTGAAACAACCAAAACTGACTTCAAAGACTCAAACTTTGCCTAAAATCAGGACCTTTTGTGTTAAAAAAACAAGCCCAAATGCTGAACTTTTTGCTTCAAATGATATCCCTGTTGTTTCTACTGTTAGTCCACCAATTCAGAGCTCTCAGCCTATTGATGCAGGGTCTTCAATGAGAAAACCAATCAGTTTATGGCCTGGAATGTACCATTCTCCTGTAACAAATGCTTTATGGGAAGCAAGATCAAGCATGTTTGAGAAAAGTTCTGATGACAAGCAAGATTCACAAAGTGAATTAGTCGCAAAAACACCTTCAAGGAGCAGGACTAGTATTGTTTATAAGTTTTCTTCTGATTATATACTTAGGGAGCAGTATAGGAATCCTTGGGATGAGATGAGGATGGGGAAATTGCTTGAGGATCTTGATGCTCTTGCTGGAACCATCTCATATAAGGTACTACTATGAATTTTGAAATCTTTCGATAGCTACATTTATTTTAGTCTGTTTATACCAAAGCTTGTTTGAGTTTAGACTGGTGATAGTGCTTGAAATGGTGTGTGTGATCTCTGACATGGTTCTGTTGTGATAAGCTCTCTGTTTTGATATAACTGATAACTGAATTTTCAACTTTATGTAATTTGTTTGTTTGCTTTGGACCAGCACTGTCGTAATGATGATGGCGCAACAAGGCCTATATTATTGGTTACTGCTTCCGTTGACAAGATGGTTCTGAAGAAACCAATCCGTGTTGACTTTGATTTGAAAATGTCTGGTGCTGTTACATGGGTTGGGAGGTCATCTATGGAGATTCAGCTGGAAGTAACTCAATCCACACCAGGTAGTGCAGAATAATGGCTAGTTCATTGTTTTCTCCTTTTGGTCTGTGGTTGGCTGCAAATAATTTTCATTTACATGTGTAGATGTCTGTTTGTTTCTTCTGGTTCTGAATGTCCATCGTCCTATACTTTGTTGAATAAAAACATGTGAATATAAATTGATTATAAATTTTGAGTTTTGCTAAATACAAAAAAGCCAGATGGAGAAGCAATGTTTAGTTGCTTTCCACCATCACCTGTACTTTCTCACTTTTCACGGTACTCAAGCATATTAAACACTGCATAATCCTCCTTTTTGCCCTCTTTATTTCTTCCTACTGATCCAGTTGCAATACTATCTTGTCTCTCTACGACAAAAACCCTCCATAATTTTAAAAGTTTTTAACAAATTCTATTAAGGTACCAAGTATAAATAATATTCCAAGCAAGCAATGTGCCGGACTGATGTTCTCAAGAGCTTATTTGGAATGGGCAGATTAATAGTTTTACATGAATTTTAGCCACTGCACTAATTTCAATTTTGAGTTAAGATATCTATGGTCATGCCTTTTTATTCTACCCAAGGAATTTCTCATATTGCAATAACAATTAGCAGCTCATCTATATCACTTACTCTTGAAATATTATTTGTTCTTTCAAAAATGTTCCACTCAACTCCAAACCAATTAGGTCCTATACTGATGTTTTACGTATACTCTGCTGCCACCTGAAGTAGGTTTTTGTTCACAAGTTGTTTCTGCTCTATTGCTCAACTTTTCTGGTATCTTGTGGCCCGTTAATCCTCTATAGGATGCTTGGAGGATCCATTTCAACTTTTAAAGACCTGAAGTGAAGACCTGGAATCTCAAGGTTTAGAAAAGTGTATATATACCAAATGAATTTCTACCTTGCAGAAATAGCATACATAGATGCTGCTGAGTAAACTATTTTTAATGTTCTTTACCTTCTCAGAGTGTCATAAAAGGCCCTCTGATTTTGGTGATATTCTCCTTGCATAGATTGATTTTGGGTTTCTGTGTCTGTGTGTCAAAAATGAAAATGAAGGAAAAATAAGATTTACAGCCTCCTGAAAATTTGCTTGTTCAATATAATCCCTTGTTATGATTTATTTTGGGACTCAATAATGTACACAAATAATTTTTCTATATCTTAATTTTCTTGGAGTTAGTTATATCCGATATGCTTAGCTACATTCTAGTATAAAATCTGTTTTGTAGATTCTCCACATCCTTCTGATTCAGTTGCTCTTGTGGCAAATTTCACATTTGTGGCCCGTGACTCCAAGACAGGAAAATCTGCTCCACTGAACCAGATCTTGCCTGAAACTGAACATGAAAAATTGTTATGGAAAGAAGCAGAAGAGAGGAACAAAATGAGAAAGAAGAAGAGAGCAGAACAAAAGAAGGATATTTATAATGGAGATGAAGACAGACTTAATGCATTGTTGGCTGAAGGGCGGGTTTTCTGCGACATGCCAGCATTGGCGGATAGAGATAGCATTCTTATAAGAGATACTTGTCATGAGAATTCAATGATGTGCCAACCACAGCAAAGGAATATTCATGGTCGAATTTTTGGAGGTTTTTTGATGCGGAAAGCATCTGAACTGGCGTTCTCAAACGCTTATGCCTTTGCTGGTGCAGCACCCTGCTTTTTGGAAGTTGATCATGTTGACTTCTTCAAACCTGTGAGTAGTTAGTACCGTTAAGTAAGGTCTCAATAGAACTTGCCAACAGCCACATGGCCTGTTGGTAGAGTGTCAGACTCTTAGTTCCAATGACCAAGGTTCAAATCCTAGCAGACTCAAGTATAAAAAAAAAGGTCTAAATGAAACTTTGCAATAGCTAACCTTCACACCACATACAGTGGGCCTTTTGTCCCTTGGATCTTGGTAGCTTGTCAGATATAGAGAGTGGACCTCGCTTTTGTGCAGAATGATAATTAATGTTGTGAGTAGTGGTAATGTTAGTGATGGTGGTGAAGTTTGAGCTAGGAGTTTCTCATGGTAAGATGGGACGATATTCTCATATTAGCTGCTTCAGGAAACATCCTTTTCTAAGTTGAATGTTGAAACTGTTGAACAAATAATTATAACTTTCAGAAGAAACTCATAAATGCAGTTGCTTATATGTGCATTTGAGCAACAGGGGGGAGAGAGAGTGCTTGATAGCTTGTGTCGGTATATACCCTACCAATTTGTCCATTATATAGAAAGCTTTGCTGAAATTTACTTTGAAATTTTACATTTTTTATTTATATATTCAAAATGATCAAGTAAACAACTTATTTATTTATTTATTTATTTTTATTTTTGGCTGATACAGGTTGATGTTGGAAATTTCCTCCGTTTCAAGTCTTGTGTTTTGTACACAGAACTTGAGAATCCTGCTAAACCTCTGATAAATGTGGAAGTTGTAGCTCATGTCACAAGGCCTGAGCAAAGGTCAAGTGAGGTAAGTACCTGAATTAAACTGTATAAGAATGAAACCACGATTGTAATGAGTAGTATAATTGTTAGCTAGGTTGAGCATGTCATTCTTCATGGTTAAAAGCAGCTTCACTTTCTAGTTCCTTGCAGGTTAGATCTCAAATTAAACTTTTTCCAACCCTTGGGGTGGTCAGTGTCTAAACCCCACCCTGTAAATGAAAAGAATGAACAAAAGAAATCAACAATATTGAATATATGTGTGTGTGTGTGTGTTCGCGTGTGATTATATATACAAATTATGGTAGGTATATATCAGTAGATTTATATAAAAGTTGATTCTACATATGCATGCACATGGATCATCTTAAATGCTCTGAAGGCCCATAGAAAACATAAAAAAATCTTGCCGGCAGCCGTGATAATTATAGCTAAATGTTTAATTATCTTCTTCTAACTTTTGAGTCTCGTTAGCCAGTTTAATTTAGTACTGTTGAGATTGGAATGCAGTATTTATCTTTGGTATGTGCTATGCAATTTGAATAGGTATCCAACAAATTCTACTTCACATTTACTATCCGTCCTGAGGCCATGAAAGAGGGATTGAGGATTCGAAATGTTGTTCCGGCCACTGAAGAAGAAGCAAGACGGGTTCTTGAACGTATGGAATGTGAGAGCTCCCAATAGGCAACAATCATGAAAACTCTGTCAAGAGGAAAGAATGACACAATCACACAAACCTATTGTTTTAGAATTCTATGATTTTCTTGATCCAATCTTAAGCATCCTGTCAAGAGCAAAATATATATGCTGTTCTACTTATTAGTTTGAATCTTTCTCTGTATCTAAAATCCAAGGTCGACAAGCAATAAATCCATTTGAGGAATATACAACAAACTAAAACTCTTTCTCATTGTCAAGATGCAATGATGGAATTATTTTCATCTTAATCTCCCGGAAACAGATTGATCAACTGCCTAGAAAAGCAAGAAAAATCACTAACTCTGAGCTCTTCGAACAAAGGACCATGTTCTTTGACCATGACCAATCTTTGCTTTTCTCTCTCTAATAAAAGAGTGCCAGATGAAACCAGGACCGTCCAAAGCACTCTCAGGCCTCAACCACAAGAAGAACTGGCATCTCTATCATTGATTTGATTGATCGATGCCTTCAGTTGGTTGTCCCCAGCACTCACAACTTGTTTCTCATTGATTTCCAGTACTAACAAATATTTGGCAGGTACATATCAAATCACAACAGATTCAACTTCTATCATTGAGCATAAACCTCAATTGAGTAACCAATTTATTTACAAGATAGATCTAACTTTTTTAGCTATACTAGTTTATTACATCCGGTATATTACACATAGCAAATAACTTCCAAAATCCTTTAAGCTAATATATTTAAGACATTACATTGACTGCTGCATGTGTATGTTGAGATTACCCACAAGCACATATTTGCATTGGCTGCTGCATTATGAAATGGGACCTGATTAGATAGATATAAGATTCGTGGATCAGGAACTTCGATGAAAATGATGAGATTTACCCACAAGCACATATGCAGATGTGAGACATTGATCAGGAACTATGATTATAATGATGATGATGATGAGCTTTCACCATCAGAGGATCCATAATTCTGCCTTACATTAAGTCCGGGAAAAACTGGGGGATGGCCAGGATTTGGCAATGGACGTGCCGAACTGTATATTGTTCTCTCATTGATCTTGGCAACTTCCTTGCACACCTGATCAAGAATAGAAAGGAAATCCCTCACAACCATAAATATCCTGAAGGGATGAGCTTCTTCTTTGGCTGAGTTCCCATGGAAATACTCTGTTATCTCCTTCACCATAGAAAGAGCAACTCTCTCATGGGCTTGGATCCTTACAATCTCTTCCTCTGCCTTCTTCAGGAACTCATTCATTGACTCAGAGAATTTGTGGCCACTGTCTTTCAGCTCAATATCTTCATTTAATTTTAGAACTTCTTTTATTTTAGAGATACCAGTCGCAAGTTTTGAAACATCAATACTAAGAACATCTGAATCCATAGCAGCAGCCTTCTTCACACTGGTCAGCTCCCCACTTAGAGCAGAAACAACTTGCAGACCAAGCTTCCTAAATTCAACATCATCTTGAAATTCAGATATCTGAATTTTTTCAGCTTTCAGATTCTGATTGGCACCAGAAAGGCGAGAACCTTCAGCTCTGATGATTTCCTGCACAACAAAATGTAGAAGTGTGGTTTTCCCATCAGTGCCCTTTACATCAACAAGCTTTAAGAGCGTGTCAAGCTTGAAGGCATGGGCATCGCCACGGTTGGTGCCAACATTCATGCGGTTCCCAGTTTTGAGGACTGCCTCCAAAAGCTTCAGAAACATTCTGCTGTTTCTTAACTCTCCACAAGCAGCCTGCAGAGGAGAAATAAGCTGCAGCAATTAGAGAATTACCACACAACAGTAAATGGAAATATTAAAATCCTTCATTTCAAACAGATAAAAGACCAGAATATAAATAGTAATGGTTATGAAAAAGACATTATCTTCATGAATACATGTGGCACACAGCTTTATCTAAAGTAAAATGGTGAAACAGTGCAATGTTGCCCCCAAAATTTTATTGAATAAATGTAGTCTTCATATCTATGAAGCTTGATTACCATAAGCATATTCACTTGTACTCAGCAGTCATATGCATTCCTACCAGAGAAGAAGATAATATCATGAAAGTTTTTCTTCTTTCGCATTTTTTTGGAATATTAACCAAATCTCCTTTATTAGTGATATTATTTCTGGCAACTGCATGGAATACTCCACACCAACTCTCATAGGATGCAGAGATTATGACCATTGAATTTTTTGGTAATAGCTTATGGGGGCCACGCATAATGAGTTAGAGGCTCTTGGATAATGCAACAAAATAGTGCACTATCTTGTGCCTATTGCAACATCATTACAACAGCCAAAGATGAACAAGCAGAACTGTTATCCTCTTAAACAGTAGGCAAGCTTCTTACTCGGAAAATCAGGAATATAGAGGTATACAATTGACTGTCAGTTGGATATATGACATAAAGAAAGAAAATATGATAGATTAATGAGACACATTGAAGCTCCCCAAAAGTTTCTTGCACTAGTAAATCTGATCCCCTAAAAGTAGAGAAAAAAGAAGTAACAATGAAGAGAAACAACTGACAACTCCTTTATTCTAAACTTGTTATCTTTTAACTTGCAGCAAGCTGCTGCAACTTTGTTGCTAACAGTCCTAATAGAACATGTTTTATCTTGAATAAAATTTGATTATGGTCCAAAAGTAAAAAAAAAATAAAAATACAAAGGTATTAATGATGAAGAATGACTGATATATACAAGATTCATAAAAGACATCTTAAAGGTTACCCAATAACCAGAAGCACATGAGTGCATACAGATGGGAAATTAAGACTTACCTCTAAAGTCTCAAAAGACCTTTTCAGGTACTCAATTTCAGAGTCAAAATTAGCAATGTAAAGCATTGCATCAACCCTCTTGAAGGCAAAAGGTATGTCCAGCACCGCCTTGAGGAATTTCTCAGCAGGACCTAGCTTAAAAGGGGATTCATCATTAAACTCCTTTAGCTTACGCTCTTCTTCTTTTGTAGTAGCCATCTTTAATAAGCTTTCTAGAAGCTCTGTCCCAAGAGTGTCTGAATTGCCTGTTTTCAGAGAATGAAGTTAATGCAGTTTAGAGGTAGAATAAAAGGTAAGGAAGGGGAGGGAAATGAAGAAACGATGGATGGGATGGTGAGAAAGAAAACACTAGGTTGTATTGGCTACTTTAGTTTGAAAGGCAATAAAGTATACAATTTTATTCTAGAAATAGCATTTCGAGAATTGGAGATATAAGCGCAACCATTTTCAGCAAAATATTTAACGCAGTTATGAATAGCATCAAATACACCATTATTTTTTCCAGGCCATTGCCATGTTAAACTTAACGATAGCCCTCATGAAGATGTATAGACAAATGGACAATAGATAGCAAATAGGTGACACCTCCAAAATCTGTCTCAACTCTCAACTGCAGAGGTTTTCTAGTAATCTCAACTCAAGGACAGAGAATTATTTCTTTACAAATGCTATACAAGGTACGGTTTTGACTGAGAGATGAGATTTTCTCAGTTGGGAAAGGCTTTTAATTTATCACCATCAAGGTCACAGCATAGCATCCAAAAAGTATATAATGAGTCATTGCAATTTATCCTTTTTTAATGACTGTTTGGTTTGAATATGGAACTCAAAGTTTTATGGTTGTGGCACAACTAAATCATTTCAAGCCTGGGGTTCTATGCATTAAAATGTGACTCTAGACTAGAGAGTATTTATCGTTCTTTTCCCTTTCTAGAAATCCATACAATTGTTTTGTCAAATATAACCCTCTAAAGACTGTGCCCCTAACTATAGGACCATTGCTTGTCAAAGATCTCCTTTATTGCTCTATCTTTTATTGATTCATTGTATTTGCCATGCATATGAAATGATTACCTTCCATAAGTGCTTCACAGACTTCATCAATAGTCACATTTAGTGCCCTCAATAAAATTGCAATGTTCTGAGACTTCTTTGGATCAAGCACCCGATTTTCCTGATTCACAGAAGGCAGAATCTGCCTGCGAACATTATCTTTGGTGGCCAAATTTGAATTATTCACCATAAACAGTGTCTCAATCATTTCCTCATTCAATCTGCAAGAACCATTATAGCATTCTACAACTTACCAAACACTCAAAAGTCTATAAACGTAGACATAAAATAATTAAATAACAAAAGAAGAAAATAAATTTAGAGATGCTCGTATCTTACTGGAAAGAGCTTGCTTTTATCTGATCCCACACCATGGCTCGATCTGAACTCGCTCTAACTTTATCCCAATGCAAAGGCTTCAATTTCGGTTTCGAGGTCTCTTCACTCCTCTCTAAGCCCTCGTTCTTCTTCAACTGCTCATTCATAGCCAAATTCTGCAACACCATTGGCCTGGAAGGTGCAACAAGAACCGGAGGCCCCCCAGAATTAGTTTCAGGAATAGCTTTTTCAGCTACTGGAACCTCCCAAAAACGAGGTGGAGGAAGGGGAGGAGGTGGTGGTGGCAACTTTTTAAGCACAACCCTTGATGGAGATTCCTTGTTCCGCACTGAAAAACTTGAACCTCTGTCCGGTGAATCCCTTTCTGAAGACGATGAAGATAACCTTGTAGATGAAGCTGAAGCTGAAGCTGAAGATGGGTTTTTTATTCTCACTGTATAGATAGGAACAACAGTATCTGGAGACTTGGATCTCTGACTCAAAGCACTTGAGTTCGAGAATGAATTTGAAGGTGAACAAGAGTTCGAATAAGGGTATGAAGCTGTTCTTGAGTTGAAGCTTCTACTTCCAAAGTTCTCACCTTGAAACTCCCTCCTTGAACTTGATCCTATTCTTACTGGGGGTGGACTCTCTCTTCTACCTGAAGACCCTCTCGGAGAAAAAAACTCCTCTTCTTCATCTTCAACATTGTTTTCAGAACTACCCATCTGCACATTTTGGAGAAGCTGTTCTCCACTTTGAAAAGTTTGGACTTTTGGCAATGGTGGCAAAGGATTCAGCTCCGGAGAGCCAAGCTTTTGATAAGGACAAGATGAAACTCCCAGCTTTATACCTCCATTGCTAGGAAGGGCTGTTTTTTCTGGGTCTACTCTAGGGTTTGCAAGGGTGCCTAAGTAGAGAAACTCTGAGCTGCGATTGGTTGAGACATAGCGTGGCGGTTGTTGCGGTGGTGGTGGAGGAGGTGCCTTTTGGGAGGCATCTGAGGGAGAAATGTTGGGAGGGAATAAGCGGAGGGAGTCTGAACGGGAAGCTTTGTCGTCAGAGGAAGTGCTTTGGTGGTTTCGATGGCGGAGGAAGAGGATGAGGGCGACGAGAGAGAGGATGATAGCAACAGCAAGGAGGGCGGAGGAGAAGGAGATGAGGAGGAGGTGGCGGCGGTGAGAGGCGGGGGAGGGAGAGTGTGGTATGAGAAGGGAGGAGATGTTGGCGGGAAAAGTTGGGAGTGTGGAAGGTGGCGGAGGAGGGGGTGGAGGGGAAGGTAAGGAAGGAAAGAAGGGACTTTGAGGGGTGGAAGGGGGAGTTGTGGAGAATGGATACTTGGGTTGTTGTTGTTGGTTGTGATGAGGTTGTGGTTGTGGGGAAGGAAATGGGGAAGATGAGGAAGGAGGGTAGATTGGTGGAAGAGAGGTATAAGGAAATAAAGGTTGGTGGAGGAGGTGCCGGTGGTAGTGGAAGGCAGTAGTGGCTGTAACGGTGGATAGAAGGAGGAGGAGAAGGAGAGGAAGGAGGTGGCTCATGGTAGTTGTTGGCATTACTGTTTTTGAACTTGAACCACACTCAAAACACCTTCCCAGACACTCACTCTCTCTCTCTGACTGTTTTTAACTATAACAAAAGGGTCAGAGGGTGAGAGAAGAATGTTCAAATTCTTTGATGAAAAGAGGTGAACTTTGTTGCTATAATGGGGTTTTCAGTTTTGGGGAGATGATTCAAGAATGTAAATGGGGCATAGTTTGAAAAGACAAAGCAAAAATATGCACAAGGACCAAACCAGACAACATGCGAGATCCAAGAAGGGATGTTTCAAGTTCCAACTCAAAGACAGAGGGAAGAGAGGGACAACATGTTGAGTTGAAGCAGGGAAAGGGAGAGAAATGGAGGAACAGTAGGAGCAATGAGAATGGCAGTTTAGACTTAAAACAGACACTTTTTCACCTCTTTTCAGAGGTGAAAGTGAACTGAACTTTGAGCAAAGCCCAATCTTTCAATGTAAAAACATGAGAATAGTCAACATAGATGTTTTAATATCTGTCTAAAAAGTTTATGATTGAAGTTCCATTGTTCCAGGCAAATCCAGGTTTGAGAATGGAGGGAGAGCAGAGGAGGAAAAGACCGGAAGAGGTAAGAGAACAAAGTTAAGAAATGTTTTTGAAGAAAACGCACAAGAGGTTAAAAATCTGACCGACAGACAGACATTGCTCATTATTGGGATTTCCATCATTTAATTTTCCATGTCTTGTGATTCTTGCAATTATATCAAATACCAAACTTCTGGGCCTGGTTAAAGATGAGCTGGTTACACCGTGAACCTGTGAACTATGATGAGGATGTGAACGTGAATCCACCAACAAAGCTTTTCACCACAGAAATTGTCACATTTGGCTGTTCACTGTACTGAAATCACTGATTCATCACATTTAAATCAGGAAAAAGAGTTGGGTTGGAAGACACTTTGGATGAGCTCACGCTCTCATTGCTGCGACTGGATATTGCAATCGAAGGAGTCGAAGACAGCATGATGTAATAAAATGGACATACTGTAACTGTACCATATTTTTGTCCAAAAAATCTATGAACACTCGAACTTAAACTTTGTTTTGGACATTTTGATTCTCATCCTTTAAAAGTTTCATTCATTCAATAATAATAAAGTGTAAGCTTTTTAATCGACATACCAATCTTTTAGAATATTTTTGTTTTAGAAAATATAGATTCGAATTGTTTTCGTGTTTATTTTTAAGGCAAAATAATCAAATCCATAAAACAAAAATTTTTATTTTTAAAAATGTGCATATACTTTGTAATTAAATTAGTTGAACAAGAGAAAAATTAATTTTCACTGTGTAATTCAATTCACGAGGAAATAAATAAATAAATTCAATTTGTTTACATGACTCAAAAAAATTAGTATTTATTTATTTTTTTATGTATTTTTTTTAATAATAGTGGGATGACTGGTTATTTATAACCGTAATTTTTTTTTTAACATTTCGTTGTCTTGAATGTTGGAATTTTTATCTCTTACTATTATAAATGGGATTTTTAAGCACACCTCCATAGTTTTTATTTAAATATATTTTTTAAGTAAAATTATTTAATAATTTTTATATTAATTTTAAAGTTTTTGAATATGAATTTTCAATAAATTATATAACTTATTCAAAATATATATCCAAAATTTTTTTAAAAATAATATTTAAGTTTAAAAAAACCAATTGAAAAAATATATCTTTCAAAATTTTTTAAACTTTCAAATATAAAAATTCAAAACTTTTTACAAATTTAAAATTTTAAAAATAAAAAATATTAAAAATTAATTAATTAACTTCATTTAAAAATAAAATTTCAAAAAAAAAGTGTGAAAGGGTGGGTGGGAATAGAATTCCTCTTGTAAATTAGATTCTTTTTAACTGAATTTGAAAAACCTAATGATGAACTTTTTTTATCTTTTTATTGACATTTGGGGTCAATTTCTTTCAAATTCAAACTTCTCTTATAAAGCCATCACTTTCGAACTAGTAATAATCCTTGTTTTGGATCATATATGGTGACTTTAAGTAAAGGGGGACCCTCTTGCCTTATATTTTCAAAAGATTATGGGAAATAGTACAATCTATGACATGAGTATTGGGAGTTGTATTAACTCTTTTTTATTATATTACTAATCATCTCTTCTCAATTAAGTGTTGAATCACATTTTTGTTATAAGATATGATTATAATGGTTGACATTATAACATGCTCGATGTTGATTTAAGAAAAAAATTTTGATTTTTAATAATAAAATTTTAATATAAATTATGTCAAAATATTTAATTAAATTAATAGATGTATAATTTTTTTAAAATTAAATTTTACTTTTTTAAAGTTAAATAAAATTCTTTTTATATTTTAATCAATTATTTATAATCAATAGTTCGAATTCTAACTCGACTTGTATATAATCAAATTAATAGAGAGTGATAGCAATAAAGATGGGAAATTGGAGCCGAAGGAAGTCATTTGTAGATATGATTTATTTTGGGGAAAGATTGTATTAGACAATCTGCAGCATTTTTCGTAATTGGTAGTGCATCTTTTGACAACCAAAACCAATAAATAAAGAGTTATTAGGCTGTGAAATAGTTGGTACAGTATTATTGGCAGACGTGGAATAATAACAGTTAGAGATGAATTTTTATTTGTTTCGAAATTGATTTAATTTTAAATATATAAAATTTGAATTTAATTTGATTCGATAATATTTTATATTTGAATTCGATTTGATTTAATATTATATAAAATTATATTCGATTCAATTTGATTTGAAAATAATAAAATATTATTTTTAATATAAATATAAAATTAAAAATATATTAAAAAATATAAAAATAATTATAAAATTAAATAAATAATTAAAAAATTATTTTTATATATATATCGAATCGAATTAGATTTATCTAAAATTTAATCTCGATTTTTTTTATACCACTCGATTCGATTCGATATTTGATTTTTAAAAAAATAAATCGACCCTAAAAAATCTAATCAATTGAAACCGTCCATTACAAATTTTTTTGCCTTCTCTAGCCATGGCACTTATGAAGATCAGTTTGCAAGCTGTGATTTATTAAAAGTACAACACGAATTTACGAGCCAGAGATTTAGCTCAATCCAGCGATCCCTTTATCTTTTTTAATACCTAAAATTTTATGAGTAAAGAAATTCACATTTACATCCTAATTGGAATTTTCTCTCACCAAAAAAAAAAAGTCAATTTATAATGCTTGCAATTTTCTTGTTAAAGAAAATAGATACTCCCATATGGTGAATATTACTAGTCGTCTCTAAAGAAAATTAGACAAAATAAAAATATAAATGTAAAAAATAAAAATTTTCTTATAATTTGATGATTCAATAATTAAGAATGTAAAAAAAAAATTATTAAATATTTGTTACTAAACATTAGCATTTTTTTAACGTTTGAAAACATTTGATTAGGTGATAATTAGCAAATTTTAATTTTAATTTTTTTTTTTAAAAAAGGACTGAATATTCATACCAAAGTTGATCCAAAAGATTTTTAAAGAGAATAAAGAGGAAAAGCACCAGGAAAAAGGGCTTTACAAGATTTGATTCTTTTATTTTTCGAGAGGAAAAAATGTTTATTTATTTATCTTTTAATTCTCTTTTTGTCACTAAAAAGAACGTGAAAGGTAAGCCTTTATGCCATAAATTCAGAATGTCGTGACTGAAAAAAGGCAAATGAGCACTAAACAAGCTAAGTAGTGGTGGAGCTGTGGATTTTTCTTTTACCTTCGGTTTAAATTTTGATCCAATAGTAGGTCCTAGTTTGCTTACGAAATTATTATTTTATATATTGATTGTAAAATATTTTATTAATTGAATGAGAATATCATCATGTACTTATTATATTATTATATAAATTTATTAAAAATATTAATATATTTTTAATTAAATTTTAATCATTAAAAATTTAATACTCTATCAACATATAAAACTATAATAATTAAACTTTGATCTTCGATGTATTTTATATAATAATTTTCCTTTTTTTTAAAGTTAATCATGGGTGTTTTCAAATTTCATTTAGATTTAACACACATTTTTTATATTGATTTAGTGTATTTAATATTTTACTTTTGAAATACTCTCTATAATAATTTTTTAATACATTTTTTTTTTTGATGGTGGGGTAGAATCTCCACTTTACATGACTTTCAATTGACCTCTTAACTACTAAGCTAAGAGGGGAAAGTCAATTTAATACACATTTTTTCATATTGATTTAGTGAATATTATCGTGTACTTATTATATTATTATATAAATTTATTAAAAAATTTTAATTTTTTAATTAAAATTTAATTATTAAAATTAAAATCTAACACTTTATCAACATATAAAACTATACTAATTAAAATTTGATCATCAATATATTATATATAATAATTTTATTTTTTTTAAAAATATAATCATATGTGTTTGCAAATTTCATTTAGATTCAATACATATTTTTTCATATTGATTTAGTGTGTTTAATATTTTACTTTCGATTGATCATTTATTGGATCAATTCATATATCATTAGAGTTGTCTTACGAGATTGAGAGAATTTAGCAACATAATTAACAAGTATGTAATAGAATAGGGGATTTAAGGGTACAGTAGAAACTTAAAATAAAAAATTTTACTTTTGAAATACTTTCTACAATGAGTAAACCAGATTGAAAAAAAAAAAACTTTTCTCCTTATCAATTGGGACTAATAATTTATGAGCATAAAATAATTTTTTTCATTAGTAATTTTTTTCTTTTTTTTTTTTATTTTCTCTTCTAGGGTAGTACCATTATTATTTAGTAAAGGAGTATGTTTTTTCTTATGGGATTCCTTTCATTAGAAAGAAGATGTTTCTTCTTTCTTTTGACTTAAGTTTCCCAAAAGAATTGTTGAATGTTAGGTGTATCAAACATATGCTAGTAAAAATATGGAATTTGTTATATATCCTATTGCAAGTTAAAAAAGAACATATTCTATAATTTTATGTGATAATTTAAACTTTAGGTCAAGAATCTTTTTAATCTAAAGTTCATATATCACATATAATATTGTTTTTTTAATGTAAAAGGATCTACTATTAAGTCTTAATTTTCTCCAAGGGAAAGATAATTGTCTTCCATCTTAAACATTTTAACCTAATCATTATAAGATTCAAACTCAAAAATTTCAAATTGGAATTTCAAATTCTACCCATTTGGGTGTTCTTTAACTAGTTATTTTAATTAAATTTCACCTTAAATTCTTCAATTTTAACTACTACGCTCTATGCACCATAGAGCATAATTTTGTTTTAAAAAATTCTTCAATTTCTACTTTTACCACCCTTTTTTGCTTTTATAAGTAAAAAGATAAAAGTTACATTTACATAAAATCAAATATTAATTTTGAAAAATAAAAAAAAATTCACTCTATAGATAACAAAATAGAAGAATTTACTTTCATATATGAAATAATTGTATTTGAATTGCATTTTTACTGCTCAATCATTTTGCGTACACCAAATAATACAAATTGGTGGGCTCCTTTTTGCTTATTTTGACTTGCAGTTTTCTCAAATTAAAGCATGCCTTTCATTGAATTTTTTTTCATTGTTTAATAAGAAAAGGGAGAGCAAGAAAAAAGACGTGTTTATTATATTCAAGAAATTCCTCATATATATATATATATATGTATTTATAAATGTTACTGAGAATTATGTGGGAAGTTCGGAAATTGTCTCCACTAATATCTTGTCTCATCTGCAAACTGGACAGACACAACATATGTCATTGTTCTTTGCGGAAATCTTTAAGGTTTCATTGATGGATACTTTCATTATTTTCCTAAAAAATCAATAAAATACAAAATAATAAATAATAAAAATATCAATAAAAAAGCTTAAGTTATTTAAAAGTTTATGATTACCAATTTTACGTGTAAAAAGAATTCCTTATACTGCATACATATTTTATTTTGAATTATAATTAATTATAATACAATAATTATAAGTGACATGTTCATTTTTTTTATTTTATTAATTCTATTATTCATAATTTTATTGAAAATATATTGAAGATTAAAGAGAGAGGCAAGTATATCTCAATTAAAGAAATTACATAAACAAATAAAAATACAATCCTAATCGATCAACCTCAATACACATATATTCATAATCTAAGAACCCTCAATTTAATATTTTTGAAGAATTATTTTTTGGAAAAAAATTACAAGGGTACAATTCCGTGACCATTAAAAAAGAAAAAGGAGAAGAAGGGTCCCTCGAATTCAAACAAAGATGCGTCTGTCTTGTGATTCCCAGATTGTCTCTTTTTATAGTGCTTACAACAGGTAGAAGTATAATAATATTTCAATCATTCAAACACAAATTTGGGGAATTGGCTCAATTTGAAAGGGCCAAAACCAGGGCCACACTTTCTCTAACCAGCTGTGACCAACCATAATGAGTATTTGTCAATTTGCCATGCATTATCATCATCATATTCTATTCCAGGTTCCAGCTTCAGGTTTTTCAATAGCTTTGGCCAGTTTCATCATTCATTACGTGATAATTATTCCACCCTGATTTGTATTTTTTGACAACTAGTGCCCAAAACTGTTTACAAAATTTTTTTAAAAAAGTTTAGATTTTGGTAAGAAACTAAGCCAGGGTTGATCTTAGCACTCATTTATGGCAAATCTTGAATTCTATTTTTGTTTACAGGAGAGCATAACCTTTAGGGGAAAAGGGGAATTGCTGAATTGAAACCAAAATTTGATATCCTCTTAGAGCCTAATTGCCTACCAGGCCAAGAGACGAAGAAAGGCAAAACTTGAAATTTGATTTTGAGAAGAAATTAACTAAAATAGCAATTTGACTAATAAAAAAGAGAAATATGAGCAAGATGTGTTGTATCTAAGGAGTTAAAGCCAAAAACGGTTCACTATTAATGATATTTGAATTTTCTTTTATATCAAGGTGACGAATTTATTGATTGAATCAATTCATCGTCGATGATTTAGTTTCATTGATAAAATTAAAAATTTAATTTGATTTTTGTTAAATTTATATAATTTTGATTTAACACTTATGACAATACTATTGATTTTAAGATATGATTGATGGATATAGTAAATAAATAAATAACAATGTGATTTTAAGTTTTATTAAATTATAATTCATATAATTAGGTTATTAGACCAAAAAATAAATAAAGTTAAAAATTTTAGTTAAAGGCCAATTTAAATATATAAATAAATATATATATATAAATAATAGATACATATACACCAAGGATTTTTTAAATTTTTGGGAAGGCTAAGGCCCCTCAAGCTCCTATCATAAACTGCCTATAGAGCATTTACATGTAATCCACAAGTACTCCTAAGAAATTTTAACATTTGAGAGAAATTGGAGAGTTGAATACTTTTCATTTTGCTTTATTTAGAAATACAATAAGTCAAATTCAAACCTAAGCATGTGGCTTAATGTAGTGTAATTATCCACTTGTACATGTTATATATATTTATTGTATTACATATAAATACATAAAATAATAAATATAAATTTGATTTTTTTCACATGCAACTACAAAAAAAAAAAAAATCAATTTATTTTATCACATAACTCTTTCTTTGACCTAGTTTTTCAAAATTTTTCACTTATTTTTTTTGTTCCAGCCACATAAGAGTGTCCAAAATCTAGTAATATAAATCCATTCATAGCTAGGATGAATAATCCTTCAAATTTAAGGAAACTTAGAGCCGTCTCTTGTGTTATAAATTTCTCATAGGCTTTGCCTTTCAGAAATTGCAATAACAAAAAATTGCAACCTTCCATTCTTCCTTTTATTGCATTCTTTTGTTTTAAGTTTGAATATCTCTGATGAATTAGATCAAGTTTTAGTCCCTTGTTGGAATTTGAGTTTAAAGGGACAGGAGGCTTTTCTATGCATACCATTACCTAGCATGTTTCCAAATAATGAAAGGGATGATGATGATCAGTTCTTTGATGATGCTTACATGGAAGATGTGGTCATATTCGATACTGATGATGATATTATAGAGTTTCTTGAGGGGGCTCTTGTTGATAACGATCCTCCAAAGATGATCAGACCTGCTAGTAAATCAGCCATTTGAGGGTTGAAGAAGGTGAAGATCGATGAAAGATCATTAGTGTCGTGTTTGGTGTGCTTTGAAGATGTTTCAATCGGGACTGAAGTAAAACGCCTGCCCTACTCCCATGTTTATCATACATGTTGCATTGTTAAATGGCTTGAAGAGAGGAATACATGTCCATTGTGCCGCCATGAAATGCTTGTTGTGGATTTTGATCTAAATGTCCCATTGCCTGCCATTGATTCTATGTGGATTCTAAGAACATGATTGTTACTAATTGATTTCAATGTCGTTTATAGTATGTATTTATTATGGTTATGTTTTATTTTCTTTTTGTTTCTTTTGAACAATTTGTTTGTAATCTTAAGGGTACCCAAACTAAAATGAAATTGTCCATTTGGTACCCAACCCAAGCCCTTATGATACATGATTATTAAAAGATATACCAAACTTTTGGGTCTGACTATGATGTTTTTCACTTTCTTATAATCTGTTATTTCTATACGTGACCATGCTCTCTGCAACTATTGATATAAATTCTTGTTGATTAATTTGTTTTGTTATGCACGGTTTTTGAATAATCTTACAAGTGTTACAGTTATGCTATACCTTTGAGACCAAGATTGGTCCTAAAGAACATTGTTCAGTCAACCAATGTTTGATCAAATCAAGTGGAGACTTTACAGAAACCAGGCACATACAGAATGTTGAGTTATTGTTCATGAGAACAAACATGAGAAGCTAGTGTTTCAACAAAATGAATTGATATGAAACTAGATCCAACTTTTAATCATCTAAGACTTTGCAATACTAATACATCTATTACACTTTTTGCAGAATCAAACTTTGTCCATGTTGGGTGTTTACAACATTCTTTTTCAGTTCGATGTTCTGTTCTTCTGTCTCTTTGTCTAGTAGCTTAAAATTGAGAATTCCTCTGTTTTTCATACCGTATGATCTTCAAAAATTTTACAGAAGTTTACTCGTTCAACAGAGTAAAGACAAAATCCTTACCAACTCAAATTGATGGGGTGTGTCAGGCCCGTGCAGTAGTGCAACGCATGGGCGACACTCAAAGACCCCAGTAGCAAGCTACTGTTATGAGCCCTCCCCCTCAAAAAATTAATTTAATATCATGTGGGTCAATGACCCACGTATCAGATATTAAACTGATAAGAACAGATACTACACTTGATCTTAGCCAAAAGGCCGAGAAAGGTATGCTTTGAAAATGTTCTCAACTTCTCTTTTATAACTTGGCTCGCCTAAACCCTTTTCAGCTGTTCATAATGTGGGATAGAGAACTCAGCCAAATGCAGGTGAAAGCTGATTGCTAGTACTTTGCAAACTCTCCAATAGTTACCTGCATATCAGAGCAAAATCTGGCAACAAGAACACTCGTAACAATTACCATTTCCTTGGGAGATTATTTATTAATAATTTGTGTGTTCAAAATGGTATTTGGCATCTGCTTTGAGAAGGCAGTAACGTAATCTATAGGTATAACTTCAATGTCTGGTTTTATGCTGTGTTTAGCTGCGATATCAGTCATCTATTGAGTCTCCTTCATCCTTTCAATCATGCTTCCTCCGACTATCTTCCTCATACAATTCTTTTTAATTTCTCAGTCTTAATACCAAATTATGTCCGGTACTGAAAATATACTATAATAAAAAACATTACGAACTTAAGATATCTATGCAGATCTCGTCTCATTGTTACATAACATATTAACAATAAATTTTTTATTATATATTTATTGTATAATGTATAAATACATAAAATAAGAAATATAAATATAAATTTGATTTTTTTCACATGCAACTACAAAAAAAAATCAATTTATTTTATCACATAACTATTTTTTTCTTTTTTTTTGGTTCCAGCGACATAAGAGTATCCGAAATCTAGTAATACCTAAAATCCATTCTCAGCTAGGATGAATAATCCTTCAAAATTAAGAAAACTTATAGCAGCCTCTTCTTTTATGTTATAATTTTCTCATAGGCTTTGCCTTTCAGAAATTGCAATTACAAAAAACTGCATCCTTCAATTCTTTTTTTTTTTTGTTTTCTTTGTTTAAGTTTGAATATGTCTAATGAATTAGAGCAAGTTTTAGTCCCTTGTTGGAATTTGAGTTTAGACGGACAGGAGGTTTTTTTGTGCATACCATTAGCCAACATGTTTCCTGATAATGAAGGAGATGATGATCAGTTCTCTGATGATGCTTACAGGAAAGATGTGGTCGTACTCAATACTGATGATGATATTACGGAGTTTCTTGAGAATGCTCTTGTTGATGAAGATCCTCCAAAGATGATCTGGCCTGCTAGTAAATCTGCCATTGAAGGGTTGGAGAAAGTAAAGATCGATGAAAGATCATTAGTGTCATGTTCGGTGTGCTTTGAAGATATTTCAATCAGGACTGAAGCCAAACGCTTGCCCTGCTCCCATGTTTATCACATAGGTTGTATTGTTAAATGACTTAAAGAGAGGAATACATGTCCATTGTGCTGCTATGAAATGCTTGTTGTGGATTTTGATCTAAATGTCCCATTGCCTGCCATTAATTTTGATGTGGATTCTAAGAGAATGACTGCTGCTAATTGATTTCAATGTCGTTTATAGTATGTATTTGTTAGGGTTATATTTTACTTTATTTTGTTTCTTTTGAAGTTGAACAATTTGTTTGTAATCTTAAGGATACCCAAACTATAATGAAACTGTGCATTTGGTATCCATACCTTAAACCCTAATCACTGAAGTCCTTATGTTACATGATTATTAAAAAATATAACAAACTTTTGGTTCTGATTCTGATGTTTTTCTATTTCTTATAATCTGTTATTTCTATACATGGCCAAGCTGTCTACAAGTATTGATATAAATTCTTGTAGATTAATTTGTTTTGTTATGCAGGGTTTTTGAATAATCTTACAAAAGCATGCAGCAGTTTATACTTTCTGACAAAGCTTTTGAGACCAAGATTTTCCCTAAAGAACATCGTTCAGTTAATGTTCAATCAAACCTGTTGAACACTAGCTTCTCAGATTTGATCTAGTTTATCAATGCAGTAGCAAGCATTCAAGGGTTACTCTGAAGTAGGCCTTCAGACTCAAAATATTACTGCTAATATATGACATGATACAATCGATTATCTACAGAATGGACATTGACGAGCTTTAAAGGTGAAAAACAATGTTGTTTCAAGACTGTTTCCGACACCGGTTGTACCTGACTGCGCAGCCGCACTCGTTTTAACATTATGGTCTTGGAGACTGGGTGGTTATGTTAATTTCAACATGATTTTTTACCTTCCATTATGATAAAGTTTTCTCAAATTAAAGCCTGCCTTTCATTGTTTAATATGAAAAGGGATAGCAAGAAAATACAAGTGTTTATTATATTCAAGAAATTTCTCATATATATATATTACATATATATATTACTATAATAACATATTATTAGTATATGTTACTAAGAATTCTGTGGAAAGTTAGGAAATTGTTTCCACTAATATCTTGTCTCATCTACACACTGGACAGACACAACATATGTCGTTCTTTGCTGAAATCTTTATGGTTTCATTGATGGATACTTTCATTATTATTTTTTTTTATAAAATCATTAAAATACCAAATAATAAATAATAAAAATATCAATAAAAAACCTTAAGTTATTTAAAAATTTATCATTACTAATTTCACTTGTAAAAAGAGTTCCTTATATATATTTTTTTGAAAGGCAAATATAATTATTGAATAATGGAACCGAAAGTACAAAACAGGAGTAACTAAAAGGGAAACTCCATAGAGCAAATGACAACAATTTAATGGCAACAATTACAGCCAAGCTACCATGTCTTGTGATCGAGAGACCCCTGCTTTGGCTAGTCCATCAGCAATAGAGTTAGCAACCCGAGGGATGTGACTGAATGAGACTCCTTTAAGATTACTTTTAAGCATGTCGATGTGATTCGCAATGTGCTTCATTCGCCAAGGACCCCGGAACTGCCACTAGCTCAGAGAACTGCATTAGTAGAGTCACTCTCCACAACCAAATAGTGAGAATTAGCCCATTCTGAAAAAGCGAAAAAACAAAGACCTTCTTTGATAGCCATGAATTCAGCAAAGTTGGAGTCCTCATTACCGATGAATTTAAAAAAAGAAAAAAAAAACTGCTTTAAAAGAGCCATGGTGGTCTCTGAAGACTCCACCTACAGCAGCCGGCCCAGGTTTAACATAAGCGGACCCGTCGGTATTAATCTTCATAAAGCCAGGATTGGGACATGTCCGACTGACTGCAATGTTAGCTCTGGAAGTAATGGGAGGGAAGCGGATATGTTTTGGGGGTTAAGAAGAAAGTCGTTGACAGAAGCAGCTAGTGAGGGCCATTTACCTTTGCTCAATTTTGCGAGTCGCACTTTTATTATACCAAATTGCTGTATAAAGTCAGGTGCTTTACCTTGGAAGATGGTCTCGTTTCGATGAAGCCAAATAGACCAAAGGATCGCGAAGAAAAGCATTCCCCAGATTCTGTTGTTTTGATTAGGATGGAGAAGATTTTACCAAGAAATAAAGAAAGAGGATGCATCTCCTGGGATGGCCCAAGAGACTCCCCATACTTTACCATATGCCATCCAAACTTTCCACGGGAATTGGCATGTAAACATTAGGTGATTAACAGATTCAGCTTCAGTTTTGCAGAATGGACAAAAAGCTGAGTTGGATACAATAAGTCCTCTCTTTAGAAGCTCTGTTTTGACTTTTGACTGCCACCTTGCCGTTGATAATCTGCCAGCAAAAAACTTCAACCTTGGGGGGAGCAATTCCAGACCAAACCGCTTTTCATATGTTGTTTGAGTGGAGTGTCTTATTGTAGAAATAGTAGCAGAAGGTTTTCGATGAGAGGGCTTATATTGTATACATAGGCAATAAAATTCAATACCAAACACTTACTGTATGGAGAACAAGGGATTTGGTAAGAGATTTATACACATATTTTAAACAAATATTTAGGTGTTCAAACCGACATCAGTTAGGTGCAAATTATGCATATAATACATTTTTTAAGCATTTTTTTTTAGGTATTCGAGGTTAAAATGGATTGAATCCTACTCACTATTAATCAATTATAACAAAAAATTATGTAGATATTCATTCCTTATAAGTTTGAATTCTACATAATATTGTAATGAATCATAAGTAATTTTGAATTATAATTAATTATAATACAATAATTTTCAGTGACATGTTTATTTTTTTTAAATTTTATTAGTATTATTATTCATTGTTATATTAAAATCAACTAATCGATGATCAAAGTTTGATTTCATAATTAAGTCCTTGAATAACCTAGATGAAGCACATCTAAATAAGTATGTCATCTGCTTTAAGAAGATGGCTTGCCCTTCACTAAAAGAAGAACTCACCCAAAGCCACATCAGTAACTTGTTAATACAATTGTTTTAGAACTGATCAACTGGTATCTAATTTACTTGAAATCATTAAATACAATTTATACTTGTCTTAGATCATTAAATGCAATTCTTATACACTCACATGAATCTTTTTCGAATTTCATGCGGATATTCTATTAACTGTCAACTATCCCAATCAGACTATCACCATTGACCTCACACAAGAGGTAAATAAAAAATCAAATACTCAAGGTAATATACAAAACCTAACACTCTCTAAACTTTTTCCATTGAAGCTTTCCACACACACTTTACCATTTCGTCTTCCTTATTTTCTTACCTTACCTTAGACATCGTACTAACTTGAGCGTTCAGAGCAACAATTACGACACCCCCTAACCATATTTTATAAATACAGGTCACAGCTGTCTTTTTCTACGGTCTTACTTTCCTCTTGCCAGTTAAGACATCAAAAAAACACCATCAATATTATTTAAAATATATTGAAGATTAAAAAGTGATGCAAGTATATCTCAATTAATGAAATATTACATAAACAAATAGAAATTACAATCCTAATCGACCAACCTCAATACACGTATAATCATAATCTAGGAATCTCAATTTAATATTTTTGAAGAAAGTTTTTCTTTCCAAAAAAAAAAAAATCCAAGTGTACAATTCCATGACCATTAAAAAAGAAAAAGAAGGAAGGGTCCCTCAAATTCAAACAAAGATGTGTCTGTCTTATGATTTCCCAGATTGTCTCTTTTTATAGTGCTTACAACAGGTAGAAGTATAATAAAATTTCAATTATTCAAACACAAATTTGGGGAATTGGGGAATTTTGAGAGGGCCAAAACCAGGGCCACACTTTCTCCAACCAGCTGTGACCAACCAAGATAAGTATTTGCCATTTTGCCATGCATTATCATCATCATATTCTATTCCAGGTT
>NW_019167904.1:1590100-1645388 GCF_002303985.1 Durio zibethinus
AGAAAATGTGTTGTACGTTAGCGTGGACTACCAAAAGACTCAGATAGTAAATGCTTTACCATACTACGTGGCTCATAGCGAAACTGGATCCCATTAAGTATATCTTCGAGAAGCCTTCTTTGTCTGGAAGAATTGCTAGATGGCAAGTAATGCTCTCGGAATACGACATTATATACGTGAGCCAAAAAGCAATAAAAGGGGTGCTATAGCAGAATTTCTTGCAGATCGTGCTACTGAAGAGTATGAGCCGATGAAGCTAGAATTTTCTGATGTAAGACTGATGGGCTATTTCTCAACTGGAAGAAAGGGAGCATGGAGAGAAAATGTTGGAGAATGTATTTTGATGGAGCTGCCAATGCCTTGGGGCATGGAATTGGGGCAATTTTGATTTCTCCAAAAGAACAGTACTACCCTGTAACAGCGAGGTTAAATTTTAATTGCACAAATAACATCGCTGAGTATGAGGCATGTGTCATGGGCCTGCAAGCTGCTATAGATAGAAGAGTGAAAGTATTAAAAGTGTTTGGAGACTCAGCTCTAGTCATATATCAGTTGAAAGGAGAATGAGAGACGAGAGACTCAAAACTCGTTCTATATCATAAGTATATTCTAGAGTTGACGAAATAATTTGAAGATGTCCAGTTCGATCACTTACCTCGGGAAGAAAATGTGATTGCTGATGCATTGGCTACTTTGGCTGCAATGATTCGAATTAATGATGACACCGACATTCAGCCCATCAAGTTAGATGTTAAGGACATACCAGTGTATTGTTCTAATGTAGAGGGGGAAGAAGATGGAAAACCCTGGTATTATGACATTTTACAGTATGTTAAGGATCAGTAATATCCAGTTCATGCAACAGAAAATGATAAAAGGGTCATCCGAAGATTGGCTATGAGCTTTTTTCTGGACGGGGATATCCTTTACAAAAGAAGCAAGGATCAAGTACTATTGAGGTGTGTAAATGAGACTGAAGCGAAAAAAAATCATTGAAGAGGTGCATGATGGAATATGTGGGGCACATACTAGTGGACATATGATGGCAAGACAGATTATGAGAGCGGGATATTATTGGTTGATGATGGAGAATGATTGCATTGACTATGTTCGTAAATGCCATAAATGTCAGATATATGCTGATAAGATTCATGCTCCGTCGTCTGCTTTACATGTCATGGCATCACCATGGACATTTTCAATGTGGGGCATGGATGTCATTGGTCCAATCACCCCAAATGCTTCTAACAGGCACAGATTCATTTTTGTGATGATAGATTACTTCACAAAATGGGTAGAAGCAGCTTCATATGCAAATGTGACACACTTCGTGGTTTGCAAGTTCATAAAAAAAGAGATCATCTGTAGATATGAACTTCCAGAGAAAATCATTTCAGACAATGCCAAGAATCTAAATAGCAAGATGATGCAAAAAATATGTGCTCAATATAAGATCAAGCATCATAACTCGGCACCATACCGTCCAAAAATGAATGGGGCAATTGAGGCAGCCAATAAGAACATAAAGAGGATTTTGGAAAAAATGACCTAGACTTACAAAGATTGGTATGAAAAGTTACCATTCGCATTGCATGCATACCGAACGTCAGTTCGCACCTCTACTGGGGCAACCCCATTTTCTTTGGTTTATGGGATGGAAGCTGTACTACCAGTGGAAGTAGAGATCCTCTCTTTGAGAGTTTTAAAAGAAGTTGAGTTAGAAGAAGCTGAATGGATTCGTGAACATTATGAGCAGTTAAATTTCATAGAAGAAAAGAGATTGACTGCACTGTGCCATGGTCAGCTATACCAAAGAAGAATGATGAGGGCTCATGATAAGAAGACTCGGCCTCGTTGCTTTCGAGAAGGAGAGTTGGTTTTGAAAAGAATTCTCCCAATCCAGCACGATAGTAGAGGAAAATGGACTCCGAATTGGGAAGGGCCGTATGTGGTGAAACGGGCCTTTTCGGGTGGAGCGTTGATACTGACTGAGATGGATGGAAATGATTTACCCCATCCTGTAAATTCTGATGCTGTGAAGAAATACTATGCTTGAAAAAAATGAAAAAAAAAATGAAAAATGAAAAATGAAAATGAAAAATGAAAAAATGAAAAATGAAAAAATGAAAAAATGAAAAAATGAAAAATGAAAAAATGAAAATGATGAAAAAAAGTGAACAAGGAGGACTCAAGGCGAAAACCCCAAAAGGGCGGTTTGAGTCATAGGGGTTTGTCTAAGTTGAAAACCTGAAAAGGCAGGCTTAGATAAGGAGAATACAGCATCGAATCTGAAAGTCTGTTAATATGGAGGTTAGCAAATTCAGAAGAGTTCCAAGTTGTTAAATACATCAGAGGGTTGAGTTTTCAGAAAAAACTTTGAGATGTGTTATCATGATTATCTTATTGTTCATTTTGGGCTTTGTCCCCATACCTATCCTTGTAATTCTTTCTTGGCCAAAGTTTACCGACATTTGCTAATAAAGAAACATTTTATTTCATTCTTTGCTCCTTTTTCTGATGACTGTTTCCCTACCATTCATATCCTTTTCTTCTTAATACCCCATCATGGGGGAATGTGCAAATGCATTCTCCCTTTTTGAGTTGAAAATAATGATTGATGAATGAATAACAACATAAAAAGATTTTTACATTACATTGAATAAATCAAGAGTGATAAAGGCAGAATCGAGATATTCAGCTCCTGATTAGGACATTGAATTTGGGAAGAGATTTTTGTTACAGAAAGAATATGAATGAAAGAAATAATTAAGAGCTACACTGGTTCGATCTTAGGAGAACAGTGCCATTGAATCTTTGAGGAATCAAAGGGCTTGATGCCCAAAAAAAGAGCTTGAGAAACTTGAGTACCATACATTGAACAGGAATTAATTGGCCAACATTTGCATAGCATGCATTGAAATTCATATGCATTTGCATAGCATACACTGCTTTCAGGAAAGTATAGTGTACAAATTCAAGAAGCAGGGGTGTTTTAACATCCCACATGGAAAAGACAGATATGAAAAGACTTTGCAAGTTTGAGAAGAAACTTGTCAGGTAAGTTCCTAATCCTTGAAATAGGATGTCTCTTGGTATCAGGGTTGATTTATAAGACCTTTGGGCATAATCTCCTGAAATCCCTTCAAACACAACTTTCAACTCCTTCGGACATGATTGTCTAGGAGTATTTACTTTTTCAAAGTTCGTTGCCTCTGTTTAGAGGAGCAATTTACTTTTTCAAAGTCGTGGTGCCTCTGTTTAAAAAAGCAATTTACTTTTCCAAAGTCGTGGTACCTCTGTTTAGAGGAGCAATTTACTTTCCAAAGTTGTGGTACCTTTGTTTAGAGGAGCAATTTACTTTCCAAAGTCGTGGTGCCTCTGTTTAGAGGAGCAATTTACTGTCAAAGTTCCGTTGCCTCTGTTTAGAGAAGCAATTTACTTTCCAAAGTCGTGGTGCCTCTGTTTAGAGGAGCAATTTACTTTCAAAGTTTCGTTGCCTCTGTTTAGAGGAGCAATTTACTTTTCCAAAGTCGTGGTGCCTCTGTTTAGAGGAGCAATTTACTTTCCAAAGTCGTGGTACCTCTGTTTAGAGGAGCAATTTACTGTCAAAGTTCCGTTGCCTCTGTTTAGAGGAGCAATTTACTTTCCAAAAGTCGTGGTGCCTCTGTTTAGAGGAGCAATTTATGTTTCTCAAAATCGTTGAGCCTCTGTTTAGAGGAGCTTTGGTAAAAAAAAAAAAAAAAAAAAACCAAAAAATGCTGAGTTGAGTCTTGATTGGGTGTCTACGTCTTTGCGCAATTTCTGTTTCACAGAAAATGTGCAAAGAGAGGCAGCTGTAGACACCCAATTGGGTCCAGGCCCAGATCAATTGGGCCTGGCCCAAATAGGTAAGCCCAATTCAATTTTATCTTGTATTTTTTTTCTTCTTCTTTTGTATTTTATGTATTGTATTATTTATTATTATTATTATGTATTAATATATGTATATATTTATTTATTTTTTGTTAATATTTATGTGTATTTTATTATTTATGTATTATTACTAATACGTATATATATTTTTTTTATCTTTTTTATTTTATTTATTTTTGTATTTTTACTTATCTAATTATATATCTAATATTTTTTTATTATTATTTTTATCCTATAATATCTTTTGATTTATCTTTTCTAATTATCTAGTTTTTTTTTATTATTATTTTGATTTTTATTTTGGAGGGCTAGGATTGAAAGTTGAAGAATCCCACTGGGAGTGGGAATTCAATCAGAAGAGTCCAGACTGGATTCAAAGATTGAATTCCCGTCCAAAGGGGAATTGGGATTAATCAGAAACTCCTGATCAATCCCTATATAAAGCACCTCCTGGAACAGAATGAAACACAGAGAAAACAGTAAGCAAAGCTACTGATTTGAGAGAAAAGGAGGCGTATAGGAAGCTAAGAAAAGTTTAGGAGTGTTCTGGGAGTGAGGAAATTTTTTTAGAAGTTTTTTACGAAAATTTTTTCTGGAAATTTCTGGGAAATTTCCAGATTCTGGCGACAATTCCGACGAAGTTTGAATTTTCCGACGAAAATTTCGGCCAATATTGAAGTTTCCGGCGACCAACCCAGTTTCCGACGAAGAATCCCAGAAATCGGTGATCTTCCGGCCAACTTCCGATGAAATTTCCAGATTCCGGTGACTTTTTCCAGAATCCGGCGAAAATTCCACCGGTGTTCTTCAGTTTTTAGAGAGAAGGGAGAGGAAAAAGAAGAAAAGAGAGAGAGAGGAGAAGGGTTCTGCCGAAAAACAGAGGGAAGTGCCTTTTATACCCTTTTAAAACGACGTCGTTTTGGCCTTAAGTAACCCAGAGGATCCGCGCGATTTACCGAACCCGACCCGACCCGGGCGTCGACCCGCTTTCTGACCCGCGCGTGCCAGCCCCCCTCCAAGCCGAGCCGAGCCGAGCCAAGCTACCAAGCCGCTCCCGCGAGCCGTTTCCCTGCCTTGAGCCGAGCCGCGATCCGAGCCGCTCCAGGTTTTTTTTTTTTTTTCTTTCTTTGAATTTTTTTTCTTTGTTTATTTGTTTATTTTATTTTTTATTTATTAGATTAGGTTTATGTAATATTCTTTTTATTTATTTTTTATTATTTTATTTTCTTTAAATAAAAATAAAAAATTCCAAAAAAATATATTTTTAGGGAAAAGTTGAAAGTATCAATTTTCCTTAGAAATAAATTTCCAAAAAATATTTTTGGGGAAGAGTTGAAAGTATCAATTTTCCTCAGAAATAAATTTCAAAAAAAAAATATTTTTAGGGAAAAGTTGAAAGTATCAATTTTCCTTAGAAATAAATTTTCAAAAAATATTTTTGGGGAAAAGTTGAAAGTATTAATATCAATTTTCCTCAGAAATAAATTTCAAAAAAAAATATTTTTAGGGAAAAGTTGAAAGTATCAATTTTCCTTAAAAGAAATATAAATTTCAAAAAAAAATATTTTTAGGGAAAAGTTGAAAGTATCAATTTTCCTTAAAAATAAATTTTCAAAAAAATATTTTTGGGAAAAAGTTGAAAGTATCAATTTTCCCTACACAAGAACAATCATTCTTTCCTTCCTTTTTATTTTGACTTTGATTTTGATCTTTCTTTAACTAATCCGACGACGGAGCTTCTGCAAGTGAAACAGTAGTTTTTCTTGCATACTCTTGAGGTGAGGGAATTTTCTCAATTTTCTGCTAAAAGTATTAGAGTCAATTAAGAAAATTTTCCAATAATTAATTACTTAGTAAAATTTTAAGGCTTTTGGATAACACGAATTTCAGCTGGTACCATCTTTTGATTGGCGTTGTGAGGGTGCTATAACTTTCCTCACACGTAACCGAACTCCCGAACTCTGTTCTGGTTAGTAGACCTGACCTATTCTTTTTAGGGACCCTACAACTTAGGTGTTCCCTGAAAGGACAGATTCCTTAGGTGGCCAATCGCACCTAGATAAAAAGATTTGGTGGCGACTCCCTAAAGTCAATGTCTAGCGATAGATCACCGGATCTAGACGTTACGACATATAGGTTTAACCAGGGATTTAAATTGCGGTAACGGTCACGTTTTTGGTCGCATCGCGTTTGTCACGGTTACGGATATAACAGAGACCTTCGCGGTCATTGCGACTATTGTGGTCGTGAATTTTTTTAAATTTTGCTCAACTGCTATAAAATATAATAATTTTAATTATTAATCATAAAACCTCTTATTTTATGATTTTTAAAGTAATTTATATCATATCATATGTTTTATTTATTTAAGAAAAAATATTTATAGTAAAATATTCATATTTAAAAAATTATTTATATGATAATTAAAAAATAAAAAGAGAAATAAATATGTGAAAAATAAATAATCATAACGAATAATATATTTAATTATTTAATTACCGTACTCATCAAATTATTATCGAACTATATTATGCATAAATCAAATAGTAAGTGATTAAGTATTCATAAATTAAGTAAGAGTATTATTATTTATGAGTCAAAAGAATTGCTTTTTATGAACTTACAGTAAATCAAATTTGACAGCCTCTATGTTATGGTCGATTTTCAACAATAATAACCGCAAGTCTACTTTTCTTGTCTCTTGACTAAATTGCACAGACCCACACAACTTCTTATCCCTTCACCTTGCATTCAATAATTTTTTTTCTCCAAACCTTCATCCTCATCCCCATCTCTCAGTTCTCTTTTTATTGGGTGTGTGCTATCTACTTGCTTCTGTAAACCTCAAGTTTCACTCTCATTTCTTATCTCTTATTTTAAGTCCCAACAACTCTTGCCTCATTCTATCAATGTAACATAGCCCAATCTAATCCCAAACACACAAAATCATGGCAAATTTGAAAATAAAAAAAAGATAATTTGAGTGTTGAATTAATTGTTTACTTTAAATTGCATATATTTGATTTTGATTGAAGTTGAACTTGAGAGAATTTATTTTTTTGCAAAGTTAAGTTTGTGGGTTTTTTTTTCCTTGAATTTATAAATTAGATGTTTATTTTTTTTTCTTGTTTTTATTTTAAATTTTTTAAACAAAATCAAATGATTTTTTTTTTTTGAATTTTTGAATGAAAATAGAAATAACGGCAATAGCGGTAATAGCGGACCGCTATTGTCGCTATTCACCGTTATACCGCAATTCACGGCCACGATTCATCCGTTACAGACGAGATTCAAATTCTCTCCGGTTTTTTCTCCAATAGCGGTGGCGGATAGTGGCGCGACCGCGAAATAGCGGCCGCGACATTGCTATCCGACCGTTATTTGAATCCTTGGGTGTAACTTCAATGTCTTGTTTTATGCTGCGTTTAGCTGCAAAATCAGTCATCTATTGAGTCTCCTTCATCCTTTCAAGCATGCTTATCTGCGTTCCTGCCGTAAAGGATAAAACTTGTTAATTTCTCAGTCTTAATACCAAATTGTGTCCAATACTGAAAATATACAGTCAACTTAACGCATCTCTGCTTCGCAGATGATTTACTAATATTTGCAAAGGGTAAGTTGGATTCTGTTATTGGTGTAAAGGAGGTGCTGAAGGTGTTTTACACCTTTTCGGGCCTACAACTTAACTGTGAGAAAAGTGAGTTATATTCAACAGGAATTAATAGATGGGAGCTCAGTACAATATAGCAGGTTTCTAGTTTTAAAATTGGATTGCTGCCTGTTTGTTGGGAAAAACAACTCTCATGCGCAGCAACCACACACAAATTAACAAGCTCAAATCAAAAATAAGAAAACACAAATATATTTGGTTCAACCCAACTCAAAATGACCTACTCAAAATCTAATCCACTATCAAATAAATCTTTACAATTGTGAGACTTTTAGAATGAGAAAAGTCTCCTAAAACTCCTTACTCAAAACTTAACCCAAAACCCAATTACACCCTTTAATAACCTATTCACTTAACTATTCTCTTGGTATCTAACTCTCTGGGGTTATTAAACTAAAACCAAAACATCTTATTTATAAGGGTGAAACCTTTTATACCTTTACTAAACTCCTGATGTGGGATACAAGACAAACTCAAACTCACTTAATTTTCGATGTGGGATTCTGAGATTCAAGACAAATCCCAACACTGTTAGATGCTTGGCGGTACCTTTGGTTACCAGGAACCTCACCGGAAAAGATTGTGCGCCACTAATGGACAAGATCACAGCCAGGATTAAAAGTTGGGCAGCTAGCATTTGTCTTACAGTGGAAGGTTGCAGCTAATCCAGTCTGTGCCGTTTAGTATGCAAAATTATTGGTCTAGGCAATTCATTATACCAAGGCATGTGCTTAAGAAGATAAATCAACTATGCTCCAGTTTTTTCTGGAAAGGGAGAGAAGGGTCAGCGAGGGAAGCTACATTGAGCTGGTGTGCAATTTTTTTCCCTAAATCTGGAGGACTTGGTCTTAAAGATATAGTATCTTGGAACCAGGCTTGTCTCATGAAGAATATACAGGACGTTTTTATTAAAGCTGGTTCAATATGGATAGGACGGCTAGAAGCTTATGTTTTGAAGGAGAGGAGCATCTAGCAGGCTCCAGAACAACAAAACAGTAGCTGGAACTGGAGGAAGCTACTTCAGCTTAGATAGATTGCACAGCAATTTATAAAGATAGAGAATGGAGTTGAGATCTGGCCTTTTCTAAGCAACACCTACTCAGCTGCTATAGTATGAAATATGATTAGGCCGAAACAAGAGAAGGTTGAATGGCATAAACTCATGTGGTTTCAATACCATATTCCAAAGCACTCTATGATCTCTTGGATGGCGATATTAAATAGACTTTCAACAAAGGACAGGTTGAAAACGCGGGGAATTGAGGTGGATGACAAATGTTGCCTGTGCCAGAGAGAGGACGAAACCAGGGAACATTTGTTCTTTGGATGTGATTATTCAAAAGAGATTTGGCAAAAGATATTACGGAAGTGCACGATCTTTAGGGGGTGGAGAACTGGTCTGAAGAGTTGAGATGGGCAGTGAGCAAATTGAAGGGGAAAGCTTTGATCTCCATCATATTGCGATTAACCTGGAATGCCAGATATCGGATATGGAAAGAGAGCAACGGCAGGATGTTACAGGTCCTTGAACACATAAAGGATGCTGTGAGACTTCGATTACAGGGACTAAGTGAGATACACATAAAAGATGTTGTGAGACTTCGATTATAGGGACTAAGTCAGATTGCTACGGATACAGTAGATAAGATGATGTGTGATACGTGGAATCTTAATGTTGCCATGATAGAATAGGCAGCAATTAGAGATGCATATATTGATGGTTTGTAAAAGACAGTTGGATTGTTGTATTGTAGTAGAATTCTGCTAGCTTGATAAATAAAATACAAATTACCCAAAAAAAATACTGAAAATATACTATAATAAAAAGTATTATGAACTTAAGATATCTACGTAGACCTCATCTCATTCTTATATGACATATTAACAATAGATTTTTTTATTATATATTTATTGTATTATGTATAAATACATAAAATATAAAATATAAAATTAAATTTGATTTTTTTCCCAAGCAATTACAAAAAAAAAATCAATTTATTTTATCAAATAACTCTTACTTTGACATTTTTTTTTCTCATTTTTTCACTTTTTTTTTTCAGCCACATAAGAGTGTCCAAAATCTTGTAATACTTAAATCCATTCTCAGCTAGAATGAATAATCCTTCAAAATTAAGGAAATTTACAGCTGCCTCTTCTCTTGTATTATAAATTTCTCGTAGGCTTTGCCTTTGAGAAATTGCAATTACAAAAAATTGCAACCTTCCATTCTTCTTTTTATTGCATGCTTTGTTTCAAGTTTGAATATGTCTGATGAATTAAATCAAGTTTTTTAGTCCCTTGTTGGAATTTGAGTTTAGAGAGACCGGAAGCTTTTCTATGCCTACCATTATCCAACATGTTTCCTAATAATGAGAGGGATTATGATGATCAGTTCTCTGATGATGCTTACATGGAAGATGTGGTCATATTCGATACTGATGATGATATTATGGAGATTCTTGAGGATGCTCTTGTTGATGAAGATCTTCCAAAGATGATCAGGTTTGCTATTAAATCCGCTATTGAAGGGTTAGAGAAGGTAAAGATCGATGAAAGATCTTTAGTGTTGTGTTCGGTGTGCTTTGAAGATGTTTAAATCGGGACTGAAGCCAAACGCCTGCCCTGCGCCCAAGTTTATCATACAGGTTGCATTGTTAAATGGCTTAAAGAGAGGAATACAAGTCCATTGTGCTGCTATGAAATGCTGTTGTCGATTTTGATCTAAATGTCCCATTGCCTGCCATTGATTTTGATGTAGATTCTAAGAACATGACTGCTACTAATTGATTTCAATGTCGTTTATAGTATGTATTTGTTAGGGTTATATTTTATTTTATCTCGTTTCTTTTGAAGTTGAACAATTTGTTTGTTATCTTAAGGGTACCCAACCTATAATGAAACTGTTCATTTGTCACCCATACCTTAATTCCTAATAATCGATGTCCTTCTGTTACTTGATTATTAAAAAATATAACAAACTTTTGGTTCTGATTCTGATATTTTTCTATTTCTATACATCACCATGCTCTCTACAAGTATTAATATAAATTCCTGTAGATTAATTTATTTTGTTATGCAGGGTTTTTGAATAATCTTACAAATGCATGCAGCAGTTTATACTTTTTGACAAAGCTTTTGAGACCAAGATTTTCCCTAAAGAACATCGTTCAGTTAATGTTCAATCAAACCTGTTGAACACTAGCTTCTCAGATTTGATCTAGTTTATCAATGCATTAGCAAGCATTCAAGGGTTACTCTAAAGTAGGCCTTCAGACTCAAAATATTACTGCTAATATATGACATGATACAATCGATTATCTATAGAATGGACATTGACGAGTTTTAGAGATGAAAAGCAATGCTGTTTCAAGACTACTGTTTCCGACACCGGATGTACCTGACTGTGCAGCTGCACTCGCCTTAACATTATGGTCTTGGAGACTGGGTGGTTATATTCCTTAAATTTCAACATGATTTTTTACCTTTCATTATGATCAAGTTTTCTCAAATTAAAGCATGCCTTTGATTGATTTTTTTTTTCATTGTTTAATATGAAAAGGGATAGCAAGAAAAAATAATTGTTTATATATAAATATAAATATAGATATATATATTATTAGTGTATGTTACAGAGAATTCTGGGGGAAGTTAGGAATTAATTGTCTCCACTAATATCTTGTCTTATCTACAAACTGGACAGATACAATATATGCCATTGTTCTTTGCCGAAATCTTTAAGGTTTCATTGATGGATACTTTCATTTTTTTTTATAAAAATCTATAAAATACAAAATAATAAAAAATAAAAATATCAATAAAAAAATTAAGTTATTTAAAGATTTATCATTACCAATTTCACTTGTAAAAAGAATTCCTTATATTGTATACATATAAGATAAAATTCAAAACCAAACACTTATATTTGGAGAATGAAGGATTTAGTAAGAGATTTATAAATTTATATTTTAACCAAATATTTAGGTGTTTAAACCGACACAATTAGATGCAAATTATGCATATAATGTATGTTTTAAGCATTTATTTTTTTTAGGGTATTCGAGGTTGTAATGGATTGAATCATACTCACTATTAATCAATTATAACAAAATATTATATAGATATAACAAAATATTAGGGTTTTGATAAAAAAGAATAAAAAATAGAAAGGAAGGGCTAAAGGGTAATTAAGTAAAGGGTTAGGAAAATTAATAATGTTTTTGTTTATTTTAAATATTTAATTATTTGATTTTTGATTTTTTCGATCGGTTCAAATTTAAAACTTCAACACAAAAAGGAAAAAAGATAAATTCGAGAACCAAATCGATTTAATCTCTTAAATCAAAAAATCCAAATCAATTTAATTAAAATGAACGATTTAGATCAATTTTATTTATTTAAAGTTAATGCTTTCTCCTACTTTAAACAATAAAAAATGAAATAGAATGATGCTTTCTCTTAATCCTTTTACATATTGCTCCTATTAAAAATCTTTTGAATTATGTTTTGTTATACTAAAATGCAAATAGAATGATGTTTATATTGCCTTTGATGTAATCAAAATAAAAATGGCTCTTCCTCTTATTTTCTTAAAATTATAGTAACTTGAATTACGATAATCGACGCGGAATGCGATTACAGCAATAATATACTCTAATAAAAAATATTACGAACTTAAGATACATATGTAGAGCTCACCTCACTCTTACTTAACATATTAACAATAGATTTTTTATTATATATTTATTATATTATGTATAAATACATAAAATAAAGAATATCAATCTAAATTTGATTTTTTTCACATGCAACTACAAAAAAAAAAAATCAATTTATTTTATCACATAACTCTTTCTTTGACCTATTTTTTCTCAAATTTTTTTCTTTTTTTTTTTCAGCCACATAAGAGTGTCCAAAATTTAATAATACTTAAATTCGTTCTCAGCTAGGATGAATAATCCTTCAAAGTTAAGGAAACTTAGAGTCGTCTCTTCTCTTGTATTATAAATTTCTCATAGGCTTTGCCTTTGAGAAATTGCAAATACAAAAAATTGCAACCTTCCATTCTTCTTTTTGTTGCATTTCTTGTTTCAAGTTTGAATATGTCTGATGAATTAGATCAAGTTTTAGTCCTATGTTTGGAACGTGCTCGAACTTAAACTTTGTTTTGGACATTTTGATTCTCATCCTTTAAAAGTTTCATTCATTCAATAATAATAAAGTGTAAGCTTTTTAATCGACATACCAATCTTTTAGAATATTTTTGTTTTAGAAAATAAAGATTCGAATTGTTTTCGTGTTTATTTTTTCGGCAAAATAATCAAATCCATAAAACAAAAATTTTTATTTTGAAAAATGTGCATATACTTTGTAATTAAATTAGTTGAACAAGAAAAAAATTAATTTCCGCTGTGTAATTCAATTCACGAGGAAATAAATAAATAAATTCAATTTGTTTACATGACTCAAAAAAATTAATATTTATTTATTTTTTTTATGTATTTTTTTAATAATAGAGGGATGACTGGTTATTTATAACCGTAAATTTTTTTTTAACATTTCGTTGTCTTGAATGTTGGAATTTTTATCTCTTACTATTATAAATGGGATTTTTAAGCACACCTCCATTTTTTTGCTTTAAATATATTTTTTAAGTAATATTATTTAATAATTTTTATATTAATTTTAAAGTTTTTGAATATGAATTTTCAATAAATTATATAACTTATTCAAAATATATATCCAAAAATTTTTTAAAAATAATATTTAAGTTTAAAAAAACCAATTGAAAAAATATATCTTTCAAAATTTTTTAAACTTCCAAATATAAAAATTCAAAATTTTTACAAATTTAAAAATTTAAAAATAAAAAATATTAAAAATTAATTAATTAATTTCATTTAAAAATAAATTTTTAAAAAAAAGTGTGAAAGGGTGGGTGGGAATAGAATTCCTCTTATAAATTAGATTCTTTTTAACTGAATTTGAAAAATTTAATGATGAACTTTTTTTATCTTTTTATTGACATTTGGGGTCAATTTCTTTCAAATTCAAACTTCTCTTATAAAGCCATCACTTTCGAACTAGTAATAATCCTTATTTTGGATCATATATGGTGACTTTAAGTAAAGGGGGACCCTCTTGCCTTATATTTTCAAAAGATTATGGGAAATAGTACAATCTATGACATGAGTATTAGGAGTTGTATTAACTCTTTTTTATTATATTACTAATCATCTCTTCTCAATTAAGTGTTGAATCACATTTTTGTTATAAGATATGATTATAATGGTTGACATTATAACATGCTCGATATTGATTTAAGAAAAAAATTTTGATTTTTAATAATAAAATTTTAATAAAAATTATGTCAAAATATTTAATTAATTTAATAGATGTATAATTTTTTTAAAATTAAATTTTATTTTTTTAAAGTTAAATAAAATTCTTTTTATATTATAATCAATTATTTATAATCAATAGTTCGAATTCTAACTCGACTTGTATATAATCAAATTAACAGAGAGTGACAGTAATAAAGATGGAAAATTGGAACCGAAGGAAGTCATTTGCAGATATGATTTCTTTTGGGGAAAGATTGTATTAGACAATCTGCAGCATTTTTCATAGTTGGCAGTGCATGTTTTGACTACAACCAAAACCAATAAATAAAGAGTTATTAGGCTGTGAAATAGTTGGTAGAGTTTTATTGGCAGACGTCATGGCTAGGAATGATAAGGGTTTGGGACAGCACAGAATTTTTATTTGTCTCGAATTTAATTTGATTTTAAACATATAAATATGAATTTGATTTGATTTGATAATTTTTATTATTTTTTATATTCAAATATGATTTAATTTAATATTATATAAAATTATATTCAATTTAATTTTATCCGAAATTAATAAAATATTTATTTTTAATATAAATATAAAATTAAAAATATATAAAAATAATTATAAAATTATTTTTATATATATCGGATCGGATCGAATTTACTTAAAATTTAATCTCGATTTTTTTTTCATATCACTCGATCCAACCCGATATTCGATTTTTAAAAAAATAATCGATCTTAAAAAATCTGATCGATTGAAACCGTCGATTACAAATTTTTTTACCTTCTAGCCATGGCACTTATGAAGATCAGTTTGCAAGCTGTGATTTATTAAAAGTACAACACGAATTTACGAGACAGAGATTTAGCTCAATCCAGCGATCCCTTTATCCTTTTTAATACGTAAAATTTAATGAGTAAAGAAATTCACATTTGCATCCTAATTGGAATTTTCTCTCACCAGGAGAAAAAAAAGAAAAGAAAAGGCAATTTATCATGCTTGCAATTTTCTTGTTATAAAAAATAGATACTCCCATGTGGTGAATATTATTAATCGTCTCTAAAGAAAATTAGACAAAATAAAAATATAAATGTAAAATAATAAAAATTTTCTTATAATTTGATGATTCAATAATTAAGAATGTAAAAAAAAAAATTATTAAATATTTGTTACTAAACATTAGCATTTTTTTAACGTTTGAAAACATTTGATTGGGTGATAATTAGCAAATTTTAATTTTTTTTTTAAAGGACTGAATATTCATACCAAAGTTGATCCAAAAGATTTTTAAAGAGAATAAAGAGGAAAAGCACCAGGAAAAAGGGTTTTACAAGATTTGATTCTTTTATTTTTTGAGAGGAAAAAATGTTTATTTATTTATTTTTTAATTCTCTTTTTGTCACTAAAAAGAACGTGAAAGGTAAGCCTTTATGCCATAAATTCAGAATGTCGTGACTGAAAAAAAGCCAAATGAGCACTAAACAAGCTAAGTAGTGGTGGAGCTGTGGCATTTTCTTGTACCTTCGGTTTAAATTTTGATCCAATAGTAGGTCCTAGTTTGCTTACGAATTATTATTTATAATATTGATTGTAAAATATTTTATTAATTGAATGAAAATATCATCATGTACTTATTATATTATTATATAAATTTATTAAAAATGTTAAAATTTTTAATTAAATTTTAATCATTAAAATTAAATTTAATACTCTATCAGCATATAAAACTATAATAATTAAAATTTGACTTCGATGTATTAATATATAATAATTTTCCTTTTTTTTTAAAAGTTAAATCATGGGGTGTTTCAAATTTCATTTAGATAATACACATTTTTTCATATTGATTTAGTGAATATCATTGTGTACTTATTATATTATTATATAAATTTATTAAAAATTTTAATTTTTTAATTAAAATTTAATCATTAAAATTAAAATCTAACACTTTATCAACATATAAAACTATACTAATTAAAATTTGATCATCAATATATTATATATAATAATTTTTTTTTAAATATAATCATAGGTATTTGCAAATTTCATTTAGATTCAATGCATATTTTTTCATATTGATTTAGTGTGTTTAATGTTTTACTTTCGATTGATAATTTATTGGATCAATTCATATATCATTAGAGTTGTCACTTAAAAATTATGGGATTGAGAGAATTTAGTAGCATAATTAACTAAGTATGTAATAGAATAGGGGGATTTAAGGGTACAGTAGAAACTTAAAATAAAAAATTTTACTTTTGAAATACTTTTCTACAATGAGTAAACCAGATTGAAATTTTTTTTTTTTCTCCTTATCAATTGGGACTAATAATTTATGAGCATAAAATAATTTTTTTCATTAGTAATTTTTTTTCCTTTTTTTTTTTAATTTTCTCTTCTAGGGTAGTACCATTATTATGTAGTAAAGGAGTATGTTTTTTCTTATGGGATTCCTTTCATTAGAAAGAAAATGTTTCTTCTTTCTTTTGACTTAAGTTTCCCAAAAGAATTGTTGAATGTTAGGTGTATCAAACATATGCTAGTAAAAATATGGAATTTGTTATATATCCTATTGCAAGTTAAAAAAGAAAATATTCTATAATTTTATGTGATAATTTAAACTTTAGGTCAAGAATCTTTTTAATCTAAAGTTCATATATCACATATAATATTGTTTTTTTAATGTAAAAAGATCTACTATTAAGTCTTAATTTTCTCCAAGGGAAAGATAATTGTCTTCCATCTTAAACATTTTAACCTAATCATTATAAGATTCAAACTCAAAAATTTCAAATTGGAATTTCAAATTCTACCCATTTGGGTGTTCTTTAACTAGTTATTTTAATTAAATTTCACCTTAAATTCTTCAATTTTAACTACTACACTCTATGCACCATAGAGAATAATTTTGTTTTAAAAAATTCTTCAATTTCTACTTTTACCACCCTTTTTTGCTTTTATAAGTAAAAAGATAAAAGTTACATTTACATAAAATCAAATATTAATTTTGAAAAATAAAAAAAAATTCACTCTATAGATAACAAAATAGAAGAATTTACTTTCATATATGAAATAATTGTATTTGAATTACATTTTTACTGCTCAATCATTTTGCATACACCAAATAATACAAAATTGGTGGGCTCCTTTTTGCTTATTTTGACTGGCAGTTTTCTCAAATTAAAGCATGCCTTTCATTGATTTTTTTTTTTCATTGTTTAATATGAAAAGGGAGAGCAAGAAAAAACAAGTGTTTATTATATTCAAGAAATTCCTCATATATATATATATATATATGTATGTATAAATGTTACTGAGAATTATGTGGGAAGTTCGGAAATTGTCTCCACTAATATCTTGTCTCATCTGCAAACTGGACAGACACAACATATGTCATTGTTCTTTGCGGAAATCTTTAAGGTTTCATTGATGGATACTTTCATTATTTTCCTAAAAAATCAATAAAATACAAAATAATAAATAATAAAAAATCAATAAAAAAGCTTAAGTTATTTAAAAGTTTATGATTACCAATTTTACGTGTAAAAAGAATTCCTTATACTGCATACATATTTTTATTTTGAATTATAATTAATTATAATATAATAATTATAAGTAAATGTTCATTTTTTTATTTTATTAATTCTATTATTCATAATTTTATTGAAAATATATTGAAGATTAAAGAGAGAGGCAAGTATATCTCAATTAAAGAAATTACATAAACAAATAAAAATACAATCCTAATCGATCAACCTCAATACACATATATTCATAATCTAAGAACCCTCAATTTAATATTTTTGAAAAATTACAAGGGTACAATTCCGTGACCATTAAAAAATAAAAAGGAGAAGAAGGTCCCTCGAATTCAAACAAAGATGCGTCTGTCTTGTGATTCCCAGATTGTCTCTTTTTATAGTGCTTACAACAGGTGGAAGTATAATAATATTTCAATCATTCAAACACAAATTTGGGGAATTGGCTCAATTTGAAAGGGCCAAAACCAGGGCCACACTTTCTCTAACCAGCTGTGACCAACCATACGGAGTATTTGTCAATTTGCCATGCATTATCATCATCATATTCTATTCCAGGTTCCAGCTTCAGGTTTTTCAATAGCTTTGGCCAGTTTCATCATTCATTATGTGATAATTATTCCACCCTGATTTGTATTTTTTGACAACTAATGCCCAAAACTGTTTGCAAAATTTTTTTAAAAAGTTTAGATTTTGGTAAGAAACTAAGCCAAGGTTGATCTTAGCACTTATTTATGGCAAATCTTGAATTCTATTTTTGTTTACAAGAGAGCATAACCTTTAGGGGAAAAGGGGAATTGCTGAATTGAAACCAAAATTTGATATCCTCCTAGAGCCTAATTGCCTACCAGGCCAAGAGACGAAGAAAGGCAAAACTTGAAATTTGATTTTGAGAAGAAATTAACTAAAATAGCAATTTGACTAATAAAAAAGAGAAATATGAGCAAGATGTGTTGTATCTAAGGAGTCAAAGCCAAAAACGGGTCACTATTAATGATATTTGAATTTGCTTTTATATCAAGGTGACGAATTTATTGATTGAATTAATTCGTTGTCGATGATTTAGTTTCATTGATAAAATTAAAAATTTAATTTGATTTTTGTTAAATTTATATAATTTTGATTCAACACTTATGACAATACTATTGATTTTAAGATATGATTGATGGATATAGTAAATAAATAAATAACAATGTGATTTTAAGTTTTATTAAATTATAATTCATATAATTAGGTTATTAGACCAAAAAATAAATAAAGTTAAAAATTTTTAGTTTAAGGCCAATTTAAATATACATATATACATACATACATATATATATATATATAGATACATAAGCGCCAAGGATTTTTAAAATTTTTGGGAATGCTAAGGCCCGTCAAGCTCCCATTATGAACTGCCTCTAGAGCATTTACATGTAATCCAAGTACTCCTAAGAAATTTTAACATTTGAGAGAATTGGAGAGTTGAATACTTTTCATTTTGCTTTATTTAGAAATACAATAAGTCAAATTCAAACTAAGCAGTGGCTTAATGTAGTGTTAATTATCCATTGTACATGTTATATATATTTATTGTATTACATATAAATACATAAAATAATAAATATAAATTTGATTTTTTTTCACATGCAACTACAAAAAAAAAAATATAAATTTATTTTATCAACATAACTCTTTCTTTGACCTAATTTTTTCAAAATTTTTCACTTATTTTTTTGTTCCAGCCACATAAGAGTATCCAAAATCTAGTAATATAAATCCATTCACAGCTAGGATGAATAATCCTTCAAATTTAAGGAAACTTAGAGCCGCCTCTTGTGTTATTAAATTTCTCATAGCTTTGCCTTTCAAAAATTGCAATAACAAAAAATTGCAACCTTCCATTCTTCCTTTTATTGCATTCTTTTGTTTTAAGTTTGAATACCCCTGATGAATTAGATCAAGTTTTAGTCCCTTGTTGGAATTTGAGTTTAAAGGGACAGGAGGCTTTTCTATGCATACCATTACCCAGCATGTTTCCAAATAATGAAAGGGATGATGATGATTAGTTCTTTGATGATGCTTACATGGAAGATGTGGTCATATTCGATACTGATGATGATATTATAGAGTTTCCTGAGGGGGCTCTTGTTGATAACGATCCTCCAAAGATGATTAGACCTACTAGTAAATCAGCCATTTGAGGGTCGGAAAAGGTGAAGATCGATGAAAGATCATTAGTGTTGTGTTTGGTGTGCTTTGAAGATGTTTCAATCGGGACTGAAGTAAAACGTCTGCCCTATTCCCTTGTTTATCATACATGTTGCATTGTTAAATGGCTTGAAGAGAGGAATACATGTCCATTGTGCCGCCGTGAAATGCTTTTTGTGGATTTTGATCTAAATGTCCTATTGCCTGCTATTGATTCTATGTGGATTCTAAGAACATGATTGTTACTAATTGATTTCATGTCGTTTATAGTATGTATTTATTATGGTTATGTTTTATTTTCTTTTTGTTTCTTTTGAACAATTTGTTTGTAATCTTAAGGTACCCAAACTAAAATGAAATTGTCCATTTGGTACCCAACCCAAGCCCTTATGATACATGATTATTAAAAGATATACCAAACTTTTGGGTCTGACTATGATGTTTTTCTCTTTCTTATAATCTGTTATTTCTATACATGACCATGCTCTCTGCAACTATTGATATAAATTCTTGTTGATTAATTTGTTTTGTTATGCACGGTTTTTGAATAATCTTACAAGTGTTACAGTTATGCTATACCTTTGAGACCAAGATTGGTCCTAAAGAACATTGTTCAGTCAACCAATGTTTGATCAAATCAAGTGGACACTTAAAAGAAACCAGTCACATACAGAATGTTGAGTTATTATTCATGAGAACAAACATGAGAAGCTAGTGTTTCAACAAAATGAATTGATATGAAACTAGATCCAACTTTTAATCATCTAAGACTTTGAAATACTAATACATCTATTACACTTTGCAGAATCAAACTTTGTCCATGTTGGGTGTTTACAACATTCTTTTTCAGTTCGATGTCCTGTTCTTCTGTCTCTTTGTCTAGTAGCTTAAAATAGTTGAGAAACATCCTCTGTTTTTCGTATCTTACGGTCTTCAAAAACTTTTACAGAGATTCTCGTTCAACAGGGCAAAGACAAAACCCTTACCAACTCAAATTGATGGGGTGCGTCGGGCCCGTGCAGTAGTGCAACGCATGGGCGACACTCGAAGACCCCAGTAGCAAGCTACTGTTATGAGCCCTCCCCCTTAAAAAATCAATTTAATATCATGTGAGTCAATGACCCACGTATCAGATATTAAACTGATAAGAACAGATACTACACTTGATCTTAGCCAAAAGGCCGAGAAAGGTATGCTTGATAATGGTTCTCAACTTCTCTTTTATAACTTGCCTCACCCAAACCCTTTTCAACAGTTCATGATGTGGGATAGAGAACTCAGCCAAGTGCAGGTGAAAGCTGATTGCTAGTACTTTGCAAACTCTCCAATAGTTACCTGCATATCAGAGCAAAATCTGGCAACAAGAACACTTGTAACAATTACCATTTCCTTGGGAGATTATTTATTAATAATTTGTGTGTTCAAAATGGTATTTGGCATCTGCTTTGAGAAGGCAGTAACGTAATCTATAGGTATAACTTCAATGTCTGGTTTTATGCTGTGTTTAGCTGCGATATCAGTCATCTATTGAGTCTCCTTCATCCTTTCAATCATGCTTCCTCCGACTTCCTCATACAATTCTTTTTAATTTCTCAGTCTTAATACCAAATTATGTCCGGTACTGAAAATATACTATAATAAAAAACATTACGAATTTAAGATATCTATGCAGACCTTGCATTATTGTTACATAACATATTAACAATAAATTTTTTATTATATATTTATTGTATAATGTATAAATACATAAAATAAGAAATATAAATATAAATTTGATTTTTTTCACATGCAACTAAAAAAAAAATCAATTTATTTTATCACATAACCTATTTTTTTCTTTTTTTTTTTTGGTTCCAGCGACATAAGAGTATCCGAAATCTAGTAATACCTAAAATCTATTCTCAGCTAGGATGAATAATCCTTCAAAATTAAGAAAACTTATAGCAGCCTCTTCTTTTATGTTATAATTTTCTCGCTTTGCCTTTCAGAAATTGCAATTACAAAAAACTGCATCCTTCAATTCTTTTTTTTTTTTTTTCTTTGTTTAAGTCTGAATATGTCTAATGAATTAGAGCAAGTTTTAGTTCCTTGTTGGAATTTGAGTTTAGACGGACATGAGGTTTTTTTGTGCATACCATTAGCCAACATGTTTCCTGATAATGAAGGAGATGATGATCAGTTCTCTGATGATGCTTACAGGAAAGATGTGGTCGTACTCAATACTGATGATGATATTACGGAGTTTCTTGAGAATGCTCTTGTTGATGAAGATCCTTCAAAGATGATCTGGCCTGCTAGTAAATCTGCCATTGAAGGGTTGGAGAAGGTAAAGATTGATGAAAGATCATTAGTGTCATGCTCGGTGTGCTTTGAAGATATTTCAATCAGGACTGAAGCCAAACGCTTGCCCTGCTCCCATGTTTATCACATAGGTTGTATTGTTAAATGACTTAAAGAGAGGAATACATGTCCATTGTGCTGCTATGAAATGCTTGTTGTGGATTTTGATCTAAATGTCCCATTGCCTGCTGTCGTAACGTCTAGATCCGGGGATCCATCGCTAGACATTGACTTTAGGGAGTCGCCACCAATCTTTTTTATCTAGGTGCGATTGGCCACCTAAAGAATCTGTCATTTCAGGGAACACCTAAGCTTAAGGGTCCCTAAAAGAATAGGTTCAGGTCTGCTAACCAGAACAAAGTTCGGGAGTTCGGTTACGTGTGAGGAAGGTTGTAGCACCCTCACAACGCCCATCAAAAGATGGTACCAGCTTAAATTTGTGTTATCCAAAAGCCTTAAAATTTTACCAAGTAATTAGTTGTTGGAAATTATTCTCAATTGACTCTAATACTTTTAGCAAAAAATTGAGAAAATTCCCTCACCTCAGGAGTATGCAAGAAAAACTACTGTTTCACTTGCAGGGGCTCCGTCGTCGGATTTATTAAAGAAAAAACAAAATCATCCAATTAATTATTGGAAATTATTCTCAATTAACTCTAATACTTTTAGCAGAAAATTGAGAAAATTCCCTCACCTCAAGAGTATGCAAGAAAAACTACTGTTTCACTTGCAGAGGCTCCGTCGTCGGATTAATTAAAAAAAAATACAAAATCATCCAATTAATTATTGGAAATTATTCTCAATTGACTCTAATACTTTAGCAGAAAAATTGAGAAAATTCCCTCACCTCAGGAGTATGCAAGAAAAACTACTGTTTTTACTTGTAGAGGCTCCGTCGTCGTGATTAATTAAAAAAAAAATCAAGATCAAAAATCAAAAAAAAAAAAAAAAAAAAAAAAAAAAACCTGGAGCGGCTCGGATCGTGGCTCGGCTCGGCTCGGCTCAAGGAAGAGAAAACGGCTCGGAGAAGCGGCTCGGGAAGAACGGCTCGGCTCGGCTCGGAGGGGGCTGGGCACGCGCGGGTCAGAATCGGGTCGACGCTCGGGTCGGGTCGGGTTCGGCAAAACGCGCGGATCCTCTGATTAACTTAAAGCCAAAACGACGTCGTTTTGGGAGGGTATAAAAGGCACTAACCTCTGTTTTTCGGCAGACCGCCCCTCTCCTCTCTCTCTCTTCTTCCTTCTTTTCTCTGCCTTCTCTCTAAAGACTGAAGAACACCGGTGGGATTTCGCCGGATTCTGGAAATTCTCGCCGGAATCTGGAAAATCTCGCCGGAAGTTCGCCGGAAGTTGCCGAAAGATCACCGGTTTCTGGGATTCTTCGCCGGAAACTGGGCTGGTCGCCGGAAACTTCAAGGTTGACCGGAATTCTGGCCGGAATATTCAAACTTTGCCGGAATTTTCGCCGGAATCTGGAAATTTCCCAGAAATTTCCAGAAAATTTTTTCGCCAGAAATTTCTAGAAATTTTTTTCTCACTCCCAGAGCACTCCTAAACCTTTTTTAGCTTCCTATACGCCTCCTTTTCTTTCAAATCAGTAGCTTTGCTTACTGTTTTCTGTCTGTTCTTGACTGTTCCAGGAGGTGCTTTATATAGGGATTGATCAGGAGTTTCTGATCAATCCCAATTCCTCCTTGGACGGGAATTCAGTCTTTGAATCCAATTGGACTCTCTTGATTGAATTCCCATTCCCGGTAGGATTCTTCAGCTTCAATCTTAGCCCTCCAAAATCAAAAATAAAAAAATACTAGATAATAATCAGATAAATCAAAAGATATAAAAAAAATCTGATAATCAGGAAAAATCAGAACAGATAATTAAAAAAATAATAATAATAATAATAATAATAATAAAATAAGATAAACCCAAGTATATATTAAAAAAAAAAATAATAATAATAATAATAAATATATAACTATATACATATAAATCTAATCTAATAAAAAAATAAATAAATATATACATAATAATAATAATAATAAAATACATAAAATACAAAAGAAGAAAAAAAAATATACAGGATTGAAATGGGCCTTACCCATTTGGGTCAGGCCCAATTGATCTGGGCCCGGACCCAATTGGGTGTCTACAGCTGCCCCTCTTTGCACATTTTCTGTGAAACAGAAATTGCGCAAAGACGTAGACACCCAATCAAGACTCAACTCAACATTTTTATTTTTGATTTTTTTTATTTTTGTTTTTATTTTTTTTTGATTTTTTTGATTTTTTGTTTTTTTGTTTTTGTTTTTTTTTTTTTTTTTTTTTTTGGCCGAAGCTCCTCTAAACAGAGACTCAACGACTTTTGAAAGTAAATTGCTCCTCTAAACAGAGGCAACGGACTTTGGAAAGTAAATTGCTCCTCTCAACAGAGGCACCACGACTTTGGAAAAATAAATTGCTCCTCTCAACAGAGGCACCACGACTTTGAAAAGTAAATTGCTCCTCTAAACAGAGGCACCTCGACTTTGGAAAAATAAATTGCTCCTCTCAACAGAGGTACCACGACTTTGAAAAGTAAATTGCTCCTCTAAACAGAGGCAACGGAACTTTGAAAGTAAATTGCTCCTCTAAACAGAGGCAACGAACTTGAAAGGTAAATTGCTCCTCTCAACAGAGGCACCACGACTTTGAAAAGTAAATTGCTCCTCTAACAGAGGCACCACGACTTTTGAAAAGTAAATTGCTCCTCTAAACAGAGGCAACGAACTTTGAAAAGTAGTAAATTTGCTTCCTCTAAACAGAGGCACCACGACTTTTGAAAAGTAAATTGCTCCTCTAAACAGAGGCACCACGACTTTGAAAAGTAAATTGCTCCTCTAAACAGAGGCACCACGACTTTGGAAAAGTAAATTGCCTCCTCTAAACAGAGGCACCAACGACTTTTTGAAAAAGTAAATTGCTCCTCTAAACAGAGGCACACGACTTTTGAAAAGTAAATTGCTCCTTAAACAGAGCACACGACTTTGGAAAAATAAATTGCTCCTCTAAACAGAGGCACACGACTTTGAAAAGTAAATTGCTCCTCTAAAAGAGGCAACAAACTTTGAAAAGTAAATTGCTCTCTAAATAGAGGCAACGAACTTTGAAAAGTAAATACTCCTAGACAATCATGTCCGAAGGAGTTGAAAGTTGTGTTTGAAGGGATTTCAGGAGATTATGCCCAAAGGTCTTATAAATCAACCCTGATACCAAGAGACATCCTATTTCAAGGATTAGGAACTTACCTGACAAGTTTCTTCTCAAACTTGCAAAGTCTTTTCATATCTGTCTTTTTCATGTGGGATGTTGGAACACCCTTGCTTCTTGAATTTGTACACTATATTCTCCTGAAAGTAGTGTATGCTATGCAAATGCATATGAATTTCAATGCATGTTATGCAAATGTTGGCCAATTAATTCCTGTTCAATGTATGGTACTCAAGTTTCTCAAGCTCTTTTTTTTTCTTGGGTGTCAAGCCCTTTGATTCTTCAGAGATCCAATCACACTGCTCTTCTAAGATCGAACCAGTGTAGCTCTCAATTATCACATTCTTCTTTGTTCAGTTTCTCAATACTTTGGAATAAGCTTCATCAATCGATCATCACTTGACCATCATTCAATGAATTTCTCAGCACTAACAAATTTCAAAACAAGTTTCATTCAACATCACTGGGTCATTGTCTCAACCTTAACCATTCCAAAATAAACTCTGTCCACTAATTGTCTTCATCATTCAATCATAACTTGCAAGTCATATCGATCAATTCATCACTTTTCCAGATTTGCCCCATCATCTCTTTTAGGTTTCTACCATTTCTTCATCATCTTAGATTTCTTTTCAAATGAATGTAAGATTCTTTTAAGTACATGTTCATTCATTCATTATCATTTCAAATTTTGACAAATACAATGCAATCAAGCATTTTCTCAATTCATTCTAAGGGTGTAACAATAAGAGGACAGAAAGTGAACTATGGTAAAGATAATCAATGAAGATCTATTTTGGTAGAAAATAAATGGGAAAGGAAATAAATTGGATGTCATTGAGGTGAATGGTATGTCCAAATGATGAATATTCAGACAATTTTCAACATTAATCTAGGATTTTTTTTCAAAAACTCATTCCATTTACTGTTGAAGTCATCTTGAGCTTGGCGAACTCTGCCCCAGTCTTTGAAGGATCCTCAGATTTCTTCTATTTACGTGGGCCATTTGACCTGGATCTCTTTTTTTTTTTTTTTTTTTTTTTTTTTATCAAAATCACCCTTTCGGGTTTTCAATTTGAATATCTTTTTTTCATTTTCTCATTTTTTTTTCCTTTTTTTTTTCTTTTTTTTTCATCTTCTTTTTTCTCATTTTTCATCTATTGTTGATATCTTTCATACATCCAACTTTAGAGCACTGTTCCATTGCTTCCTCATGAGCATGCCTTCGTCCAACATATGATCATTCAAATTGAGTATTCACACTTGATCTAAATGGACTTTTCAAGGTTGTAATGTAGGCCAAGGTGAAGGGTCATAAAAAAATGGATATAATAGGCTCAAAACATGTATTGAAAAGGTTCAAAACCGAAGGATCATTTGATGTAGCTTGGCATTTTGCCCCCACATCATTTCACCACTTTTTTCTTTCCTCACACAAAGGATTCTCATTACTTTGCCCCAAGTCATGTGTGGCACGTATCTTTTCTTTCTCTTTCCATCTTTGAGACCTTTTGTGGTGTTTTTTCCCTTTTTTTTTTTTTTTTTTTTTTTTGAGATCTTTGTGATTTTTTTCAAAAATTACCCCCCAGTGTAGAGGGTGATCCTTGGTTGGGGTTCTTCAGAAAAAAAATGATAGGCTCAAAAGAGTAACAATAAATGGTTTTTCCAATGGTAAAAGAAAGATGGCCATTCTTCATCTCAATTGTGAATACTTTTCTTGAATATCATCTATTGAACAAAGCTCATGATCCTGTATGAAAGATTGCACATCTTCAAAACATATCTATTTCACTTCCAGCAACAGCTTACTTCTTGCCCAAATCATCTCTTCATATTAATGTGAATGAGTTCTCAAAATTAAATCCCAGAATTATTATTATCATTGTCTAAACATTCATCATCTGAAATTTAAGAATGGGAATGAAAGGTACCGGGGTATGGAATAATGGTCAAGTGAAAGAGAAAAATGTAATGAAATGCATTGACTTGCCTTTATTAAAATGATAACAAATGAAGTCATATTGCAAAAAAGAAATCTAACATTACTTGCAAAGAAATCTTAAAATGACAAAAAAACTTCAACCCGCCTTATCTTCATTAAAAATTAGCCCCCTATATGATCAGGTGAAGAAATCCCCATTGACATCTTGCCCCTCAATTCATTGTGACTCTCCAGATCCTTTCTGTTCTTGACTTTCACTCAAAACACTAACATTGGATGTTGTTGCTTTTCCTTGATCAAAACTTACCATTCCATCATTGATCAACCGTTGCACCTTATACTTTAAAGCAGTGCAATTTTCAGTAGAATGGCCAGTAATTCCATAGTGATAGTCGCAGGGGCTGTAGGATCATACCACTTTGGGTAGGGTGGTTTAAGTGGCTCCACATGGCTGGGGGCAATCAAATGGCTATTATAAAGCTCTCGATATAACTCTGTATAAGTCATAGGGATTGGATCAAATACAGGTTTTTCTCGAGTAGTCCGGTGTTCTTCGTGAGCCACTGGCTGGGTTAGGTAGGCGGATTTGGGGTTGCTTACAGGAGCATTGGAATGTTAAGGCCGATAAGTGGATGAATTAAGATGGTTGTGGAGCTAGCTGGTTATGGTCAGGATGAGGCATTATTCACTAGCGGCGATAGTATGGAGAGTAACCTTGAGATGGAGGGGAGGGTTGATAACCGCCGAATTGTTGTCTATCAGAGCTCACCAGTCTTGAAGCTTCAGCATTCTTTCTTTTCTTGCATTGTGCTTCTTTGGTTTCTCCCTGCCTTCTCAACTGCCATTTTTTATGGCACTTTCAATAATTTCTCCAGAGATTACCATGTCAGCAAAATTCTTTGTTGCATTCCTATCATCTTTTCATAATAGGGAGGTTTCAAAGTGCTAAACAAACAGCACTGTGGTCTCTTTTTCTGTCAGAGGAGGTTGTACCTGTGAAGCTATATCTCTCCATCTCTGGGCGTACTCTTTAAAAGACTCATTTGACTTTTTCTCCAAGTTTTGCAAAGACAAACGATCAGGGGCCAAATCGATAATGTGTCGATATTGACTGATGAAGTCGTGTGCCATATCACTCCAAGAGCGAATACGAGTCCTATCCAACTGAACATACCATCTGGCGGCAGAGCCAGTAAGACTGTCCTGGAAAACATGCATCAAGAAGTTTTTCATCATGTGCATGAGCTGCCATTTTTCGACAATACATTGTGATGTGAATTTTGGGGCATTTTGTACCATCATATTTTTCAAATTTCGGTACTTTGAACTTATAGGGAATAACCACATCAGGGACTAGGCAGAGCCCAGCAGCATCTACTGACCCATAAAAGCTAAATCCTTCCACAGCCCTTAGCCTTTGCTCTAGCATGCTAATCTTAGAACTTTCTTTTGCTTCCACCTTCATTTTTTTCCTTCTCCTTCTCTTTTAAGTCATCTAGATCAGGAATTGGATCTGCTGCCTTTTCAGTGAAGACAGGATTTACATAGCTGTTATACTGTCCTGTGTTGAAAGCTGATGGCATTCCAGGATATGTGAAATGTTGTGGCGGGGCCTCTTGAGTAGACTGGGCTTGAGGTGGGCCAAAACCCGGAGGGTACAGAGGGTCAGCCATTTCTTGTAATGAGGGAATTTGCTGGCTTGTACTTTCTTCAACTCTTTTTCCTTTATTCATGTTATTAAGAGCCTCCAGAATCTTGCTTAGTTCACTTTCAATCTTCTCTTGAGCTTTTTCTAACTTTTCAAATCTATGGGAACTTTCCTCCTCCATTTGCCTGGCTCTGGATCTTGTGTTGTATGGATGAGCAGGGTTTTCGCTAGATGGAGCTATCCTGGAACCTTGAGTACCATACTCATGATCAGAAATGTTATGCTATGCTTTATGTATGATGCTCAAATGAAATGCACATTTTTTTGAATAAAATCTAGTGTGAAATGGATGCAACTGATTGTGTTAGAACATGGTCATGAAAATAATGCAGATGTATACAATCAGACAAACAACGTAGTTAGTTTCATGGATGACATGAAAGTGATGCTGATGCATAATGTTACATATGATAATGAAAATGATACACAAAGTTAAACAATCAAAATGATTAGACAAACACTCTTTTTGTGTCCTAATTTCAGGGTATATCTATCATTGGGTAGAAAGGGTTCTATCCTAGGTTTAGGCACTCTTAAGGTTCACTACATGTGGTTTTAAAGTCAGAGTCTAAAGGTCCTCAAATTGTTCCTTACATCCTTGTCCATCACAGACTAGTAAGGCACCCTAATCCTCACCCATTACAGGCTACAAGCGGAAAAGGTTCAATTTGAGTGGGAGTATTTCGCTAGCCACTGCGGAGGTATTAGACCTCACGAAAGCAATAGGTACTTTACTCCCTCCTAGAGGACGGAGCTCGGGTATAGAGCTCATGTTATGCACATGCATATGAATGACATAATTAACAAGGTAAATAAACATGACTAAAAAAAAAAAATAATAAAAAAAAAATAAAAAATAAAAAAATTACACATATATACAACAAGGTTCAATTTTATTAGGCTTTTGGATAACACAAATTATTTGCTGGCCTGACTCTCAAAATCCCCAGTGGAGTCACCAAGCTGTCATAACATCTGGATCCGGGGATCTATCGCTAGACATTGACTTAAGGGAGTCGCCACCAATCTTTTTTATCTAGGTGCGATTGGCCACCTAAAGAATCTGCCCTTTTAGGGAACGCCTAAGCTTAAGGGTCCCTAAAAGAATAGGTTCGGGTCTGCTAACCAGAACAGGGTTCGGGAGTTCGGTTACGTGTGAGGAAGGTTATAGCACCCTCACAACGCCCATCAAAAGATGGTACCAGCTTAAATTTGTGTTATCCAAAAGCCTTAAAATTTTACCAAGTAATTAGTTGTTGGAAATTGTTCTCAATTGACTCTAATACTTTTAGCAGAAAATTGAGAAAATTCCCTCACCTCAAGAGTATGCAAGAAAAACTACTGTTTCACTTGCAGAGGCTCCATCGTCGGATTATTTAAAGAAAATCAAGATCAACCAATTAATTAATTATCGAAAATTATTCTCAATTGACTCTAATACTTTTAGCAGAAAATTGAGAAAATTCCCTCACCTCAGGAGTATGCAAGAAAAACTACTGTGACTTGCCAGAGGCTGCCGTCGTCGGTGGAATAAAAAAAAACAAATCAGCCAAGTAATAATTATCTGAAAATTATTCTCAATGGACTCTAATACTTTTTAGCAGAAATTGGGGGAGGAAATTCCCTCACCTCAGGAGTATGCAAGAAAAAACTACTGTTTACTTGTAGAGGCTCCCGTCGTCGGATTAATTAAAAAAAAAATCAAGATGCAAAATCAAAAAAAAAAAAAAAAAAAAAAAAAAAAACCTGGGAGCGCTCGGATCGTGGCTCGGCTCGGCTCGGCTCAAGGAAGAGAAAACGGCATCGGAGGAGCGGCTCGGGCAAGACCGGCTCGGCTCGGAGGGGGCTGGGCACGTCGCCCGGGTTCAGAATCGGGTCGACGCCTCGTCGGGTCGGGTTCGGTTAAAACGCAGGGATCCTCTGATTAACCTTAAAGCCGAAACGACGTCCGTTTTGGGGGTATAAAAGCACTAACCTCTGTTTGTGCGGCAGGACCGCCCCTCTGCTCTCTCTCTCTTCTTCCTTCGTTTTCTCTGCCTTCTCTCTAAAGGACTGAAGAAACCGGTGGGGATTTTCGCCGCGGATTCTGAATTCTCGCCGGAATCTGGAAATCTCGCCGGAAGTGCGCCGGAAGTTGCCGAAAGTCACCGGTTTCTGGGATCTTTCGCCGGGAAACTGGGCTGGTCGTCGGAAACTTCAAGGTTGACCGGAATTCTTGCCGGACATATTCTAAACTTTTGCCGGAATGTTTCGCTCGGAATCTAGGAAATTTCCCAGAAAATTTTCCAGGAAAATTTTTTCGCCATAATTTCTAGAAATGTTTTTTTACTCCCCAGAGCACTCCTAAACCTTTTTTAGCTTCCTATACGCCTCCTTTTCTTTCAAATCAGTAGCTTTGCTTACTGTTTTCTGTGTGTTCTTGAACTGTTCCAGGAGGTGCTTTATATAGGGATTGATCAGGAGTTTCTGATCAATCCCAATTCCTCCTTGGACGGGAATTCAGTCTTTGAATCCAATTGGACTCTCTTGATTGAATTCCCATTCCCGGTAGGATTCTTCAGCTTCAATCTTAGCCCTCCAAAATCAAAAATAAAAAAATACTAGATAATAATCAGATAAATCAAAAGATATAAAAAAAATCTGATAATCAGGAAAAATCAGAACAGATAATTAAAAAAAAAAAATAATAATAATAATAAAATAAGATAAACCCAAGTATATATTACAAAAAAAAAAAATAATAATAATAATAAATATATAACTATATACATATAAATCTAATCTAATAAAAAAATAAATAAATATATACATAATAATAATAATAATAAAATACATAAAATACAAAAGAAGAAAAAAAAATATACAGGATTGAAATGGGCCTTACCCATTTGGGTCAGGCCCAATTGATCTGGGCCCGGACCCAATTGGGTGTCTACACTTTGCTTATTACAAGCTTGCAAATGCCAAAAAAAAAAAACTTATATTCCATTATTCAAATGATAGAAAGCGGAAGATATAAGTTTAAAAATTCAAAACCAAAAATCAAATCAAGTAACTGTACCTAATTAAAAATCTGTGTAACGATACAATTGATATTGCCTTTCAAGTGAGATAGACAGAGCAACTTGCTTCATGTTCTAATTGTCAAAAGTTTTTTATGTTTACAATAAAAATAATTGTGGTGATTAAATTTGACGAATTAAATGATATTTGTTTAATTGAAAAAATTATAAAAAATAATAAAAATAAAATTAATCATATTTATTTATTTTTTACTTTTAAAAAATAAAAAGTAACTATATGTTCTACTACTCATCAAATAACTAATTTGTTTATTTTTTAAAATTTATTATTTTTTACTCAAATAGCGAGTGTACTGGAGTATAGTACTATTAAACTGTCAAAGTCAATTAGCACTATTAGAAGACCCACATAAGTATCATACGAAATAGAATTTGGGAAAGAATGACTTGGTCACTTGGCTATAGAACCAACTTCAGTTTTTTCCACATTGTTGATGCACCCACTTTGAACTTTCTTCAATGCATCTCTCTTACAAATCTTTTCAATACAGTTGATATGATTAAATTGAACTGAGGAAATTTCCACCAAAACGCGAAAAAAGAATTATAAAGTAGGTTTTCTGTTCACATAGAGTGTCACAATTAAAAGAAGTTCTTTTCCTGGTCGTTTTCATTTTGCATGGACTAGTCAAATGCTAAAGATTGATAATTTTTTAGGAAAAATCAGACTTCATACGGTTGGAAAAATCAAATGCTAAACATTCCCAACCCATCAATTTCTTCCTCACAAATCATCCAATGGTTGTGAACTTTAACCCATTTTTGGAGAGTCAGGGGTATCATAAAGAACTTGACAGGATGCATTCTTGCCATCACAAATCTCAAGTTTACTTCACTTTGTTCAGGGTCTAATAAATGACAGAACAATGGTGAACTACTCTTGAAAGTTAAAGCCACCTACCTGTTCTTTCCGCTCTCTTATTGACCCCTTGGCGCTTCTTTGCTTCAAAACTTGTCCTGCTATAACAATTACACATTATTCCTTCTCCCCAACAGACTCAGTTCCATGTTTCCTTTCATTTTCTACCTGGTGTCTCTCCATCTTCTCTTCCCTGTCACTATAGCTGGCAAATCATCTGCCTACACCCCAATCGATTATGTTCTCCTCAGCTGTGGTGCATCATCTGATACAATATCGGACGATGGCAGGAAATGGTTCACTGATGAAAGGTCCAAATTTTTTACCTCTAATCCTGAAACCGCTTCATTTGTATCCAAAGATTCTATAACATCAAGATCAATCTGTCTCTCAAGTTCCTTACATGACAGCTAGAGCTTTTCATTATAAATTCACTTATAGCTTTCCGGTGTCACCTGGCCTCAAATTCCTCCGTTTCTATTTCTACCCGGCTAAATACTCTGGCTTTGATGGAACCACTTCCTTCTTCTCTGTTACCGCCAATAATTACATTCTCTTGAAAAATTTCAGTGCCCATTTAACCGTTTCTGCTATAACTACTCCACAAGCCTCATTGATGAAAGAATTTATGGTTCCAGTTTTGGACAAAGAGAGGTTAAATGTAACCTTTTCTCCGTCGCCAAACTCTTTCGCCTTTGTAAACGGTATTGAAGTTGTTTCTATACCAGAGAACCTTTATGGAGGTGACAGGGAAACTTCTTTGCCCTTTGTTAATAATAGATTAGTTCCCTTTGATATTCCTAATACCACTGCTTTTGAAACTGCTTATCGTCTAAATGTTGGTGGACAAGATGTGGCTAACGTAGAAGACACAGGCATGTTTCGAACATGGCATGATGATTCCTCCTGTATCTTTGGTAGTGCATCAGGTGTTACCCCTCATCGGTCCAATGTTACAATCATATACACCCAAGAAACTCCTGCTTATACGGCTCCTGCTATTGTCTACAGTACATTACGAACTATGGGTGCTGATCCTGAAATCAACATGAATTACAATCTGACATGGATTTTTTCTGTTGATATTGGCTTCTACTACCTCCTTAGGCTTCATTTTTGCGAGACTCAATTGGAAGTGACGGAAATAGGTCAACGCGTGTTTAATATATACATCAATAATCAAACAGCTAGCCCTGACTTCGACGTGATCGAGCACAGTGGCGGTAATAGCAAGCCGATGTACAAAGATTATGTTGTGTTCATCCCAAATGGATCAGGTCGAAGTGAACAGGTTCTGTGGCTAGCGTTACACCCTAGCAAAGACGTTGGTTCAGAGTTTGCTGATGCAATCCTGAACGGTTTAGAGATTTTTAGACTCAACAAATCAGACGGTAGTCTTGCAGTGCCAAATCCTGAACCGAATTTAAGTCTTACACGAAAGGAAACGTACCAAGGTTCCCCAATTGGGAAAAAGAAAAAAGGGTGCTCACAGCCGGTTATGTTCATTACCATAGGTGTCTTTAGTGCTATATTTTGTCTTTCATTTTCCTTCATTTTCTGGCGACAAAAGCGACTCTGTTCTATCAAAAGAAAATCCATGGAACGAAGAAAAGCATCATCATTGCCTGACAAACTATGCCTGTGCTTTACTCTCGCTGAAATCCAAGCAGCAACCAGCAACTTTGACGATTCTTTTGTTGTTGGACGAGGTGGGTTTGGTAAAGTCTACAAGGGTTTCATCAAGGGAATACAATGTGCAGTGGCAATCAAGCCATTAAACTCGCAGTCCCAACAAGGAGCACGAGAGTTTTGGACAGAAATCCAGATGCTTTCTCAGCTTCGACATATTCATCTCGTGTCTCTCATCGGATATTGCAACGATGATAATGAAATGATTCTTGTCTATGATTATATGGCCAATGGAACCCTCCGTGATCACCTCGATTATAACAAAGACAAAAGTCTCTTCCTGGAAACAGAGGCTGAAAATTTGTATTGGTGCAAGCCATGGATGAGATTACCTTCATTCAGGGCAATTATCGAATTCATTGCATCGGAATGTGGAAGAGCACCAATATTTTGTTGATGGAATTTGTGGCTAAAGTTTCAGATTTTGGCTTGATCTAAATGAGTCCCAAATTAGCATGACAAATGTCCGTTTGAACAATGTAAGGGTTACTTTTGGCTACATTCCCGAATAATTAAACAGGCGGACAACAGCTACAGAGAAATCGGAGTGTCTACTCTGTCGGGTAGTGCTATTCGAAGTATTGCCTGTGCCTGACCAGCTGTGGATTCTAATTAGAATATTACAAATCAGTTTTAGCCAAGGGTAGAAGTTTGTGTGGAGAATGATGCGTATTAGGTCAAATCATCATCCACTTTTTTGAAAGATCAAATATCACCTGCCTGTCTTAGAACATATGCTAAGGTTGCAGAAAATTGTATCCGTGAAAATGGGTTGGAAAGGCCTACGATGAAAGATGTAGCTCAGAGACTTGAATTTGCTCTGCAATTGCAAGAAATTGAGGAAGCAGAACAAACATGTCAAGCTGGTGATGGAGATCAGTCCCAAGTCAATCAAGACATCTAGTTTTAAGCACTTTCTTCTTTGTCTTCCAAAATCTAGCAGCTTTTTTAGATTGTGTGCGTTTGGATCATTGAAATATATGTACAATAGGAATTATTAGAGAAATGTGCGCTTTGGTTTTCTTCTTTTGATGAATTGATAAATTGCTTAGTACAAGAGAGGAAGGTTTCATCCCATTTTCGTAAATAGGAGTGAAATTTAATGTACATTTATTTGTTGCATTTCATGATGATCCGAGCTTCATCACTAAAAGTAAATTGGTCTTAATTTTTCAAATAATTTTTTTTTTTAAAGACATAAGGATTTAAATGCAAATTTTGACTTCTTTACTTCTCTCATGGTATAACCAATTTCCACGAAATTTCCTTTTTAAGGCGGTCCACAAAGAAACCAATTTTCACGAAATCTTCCTTTTTTCGCGGTCCACAAAGATATGACTTAATGAGTCAAAATCACTAATTAATTCTAGTTTAATACTGATAAAAATTAAAAATATAAAATAAGATAAAAATACTAATATAATAGAAAAAAAAAAATCTTTTGTGTACAATTTGACCAACATATATACATTTACCGTTAAATCAAATGACAAATAACTTGATTTTTTTTTTGTACTTAATAGCTTGAATTTTATGCTATAAATAATAGAATAATTCATTGGAACCACCTGGGTCAATATGCATATTTTTGAGAGATCAAAGTCTTAGGAGAATCTTTTTCCACGCTGTTTATAAATATCTACTGTTTGAATTTTCTTCATTGCACCTTTATCATAGATATGATCTTTTTAATGCAGTTGATGTGATTGGAAAATAAAAAATTTCCACTCAAAATGGTAACAACAATAAAATTATTTTCGTTGCTGTTTTTATTTTTTAAAAAAAGATAAGTCCACAAAGAGAGAAATAATTAAAATGATAAAAGATTAACGAAATTTAATTAATTTATATAATTATTTTATTTTTTAAAAAATTAATATTTAATAATTTTAAAATTTAAATTTCAGTACTTTTATTTTTTTTATCTTTATTCGATGACTTACTTTTTAAAAAATTAAAAATTATCTGTTGTATTTTTAAGTCAGACTTCATGTGGTAGATTTTTGTAAAAAAGATATTAGCAGTGACACTTGATTTAACTATCCATTATTTCAAAACAACTTGAAGCATAACATGAATTTAAAGATGAAAAAACAAAAATCATATCAAATAACTGTGCCTAATTAAAAATCTTTGTAAAAATACAATTGATATTGCATTTAGAGAGGAGATACACAAACTTGCTTCAGGTTCTAATTATCAGAAATTTTTTATGTTCATAATAAAAATAATTGTGGTGATTAAATTTGACGAATTAAATAATACTACTTTAATTGAAAATTTTTTAAAAATATAAAAAAATTAAGGATATTTTTTTTTTTTTTGCTTTTAAAAATATTTTTAAAATTAAGGATATTTATTTTTAAAAAAGTTTTTTTTAAAACTCAATTAATGAGTTTACATGAGTATAATATTATTGAACGGTCAAAGTCAATTAGCATTATTAGAAGACTCGCATAATTATCATACGAATTAGAATTTGGAAAAGAAAATGACTTGGTCACTTGACTATATATCCAACTTTAGTTTTTGCACCCACTACTTCGAACTTTCTGCATTGTACCTCTCTAACAAAATTTTTCAATCCAGTTGATATGATTAAATTAAAATGAGGAAATTTCCACCAAAACAATAAAACAATAATAAAAAAAAAAGAATTATAAAGGAAGTTTTGGTTCACATAAAGTGTTAAAAGCAAGTGAAGTTTTTTTCCCAGATGTTTTCATTTTGCAAGAAATAATCAAATAATGGTGATTGATAATTTTTCAGGAAAAATCAAACTTCATACGGTTGGAAAAATCAAATGATAAACATTCCCAACCCATCAATTTATTCTTTCCTCGGACTTGAATTCATCAGTCCCATGATGCTCTACCTGGTGTCTCTCCATCTTCTATTCCTTTCCACTATCAGCTGTAGTGCATCATCAGATGCAATATCAGAAGATGGCTGGAAATGGGTCACTGATCATGAAGGGCTGATCATGAAGGGTCCAAATTTTTTACATCTAATCCTGAAAACGTTTCATTTGTATCTATAGTTTCACATCAAGATCCTTCTGTTACTTAAGTTCCTTATCCGACAGCTAAAAGTTTTTCATGGTCAATGTTCTTCAATATTTCAAAAGTAATATGTTGAGAATAGTGACTCAAATCTCATAAATAATTTGTTTGAGATTAGTTAAATATTACTTGATGAATAAAAAAACTTAAATAGATGCTTAATAAGCAAGTTTGACTTACAGAAGAAGAATTCTAACAGGAAAATAATTCTTAATAGACAAATTTATATGCTTATAAATAAGTGAAGTTTCTAATGGATTAGGTATGAGAAAAAAATATAAGAGAGTTGTAGAGTATTAAAAGAATAGACACCCTATAGAACTACAGGAGATTAACTTCCTTATGAGTTTGTATGTTTAAATGGACTAGAGGAGAATGAAATGGTCCATATAGGTATGGTGGTGTGACTATTTGTGAGTGAACTAAATAAGGCTGAGAGAATTTACATAGGTATGATATATGGTGTACATGGTTATATATTTATTTGAGTTGAGAATACTTTATAGAACTAGAGGAGAGGTTGAGAGAATTTACATAGGTATGGTGTATGGTGTACATAGTTATGTATTTATTTGAGTTGAGAATACTTTATAGAACTAGAGGAGATTGAGAGAGCCTATGGGTATTGATTGTTGAGTATTAATTGATATGAGTTGTATGTTTGTAATTTTCTATAACTAGTGTATCGTTTTCTCATTCGTGAACATAAGTTGGTTCAGCCAAACTATGTTAAATTGCTATCTATAATGTGATTGATTGATTGATTATGTTTCTGCTGACTTAATTGGATTAAGGCCTTTTTACCTTATAAGTGGTATCAGAACATAGTTCGAGGCATGAGAAAAGACAAGCCCAGAAGAGCTTAATTTAAGAGAAGAGTTTAAGTTCATGTTTTGAGGATTAAAAATTGGTTTGTTTGAAGCGTAAAGACACATAAAAAAATATGATTGTTAAACTTTCACTACACGTAGAGCAAAACATGTCCAGTATGAAAGTAGATGATTTGATGAAATTTGAGTTAAAGTAAATATTTTGGGAATAGTGATTCAAATCTTATAAGTGATTTGTTTGGGATTTGATTAAATATTGCTTAATGGATAAAAAGATTTGTAAGAGAAGAATTCTAAGAAGAAAGATATTCTTAATAGGTAAGTTTATATATTTATAAATAGTTAAAGTCTCTATAGGGTTAGGTATGAGAAAAAAATATGTAAGAGAGTTCTAGAGTTTCATGGGATAGATACCTCATAGGACTATAAAAGATTAATGTTCTTATAGGTGTGTATCTTTCAGTGGATTAGAGGAGAATGAGATGGTCCACATAAATATGATGGTGTGAAAGTTTGTGAGTGGACTAAAGAAGACTAAGAGAGTCCACACAGGTATGGTGTATGGATGCACATATGTATGTATTTATTCAAGTTGAGAATGCTCCATAAGACTATAAGAGATTGAGAAGACCTATGAATATAAATTGTTGAGTGTTGATGGATATGAATTGTATGTTTATAATTTCCTATAATTAATGGATCTTTTTTTTTTCATTCGTAAATACAAATATGTTGAGCTGAATCATATTAAATTATTATTTTTTATATAATTGATTAATTATTTGATTATTTTTCCACTAACTTGATTAAATTAAGGCTTTTTGGCCTAATAAAATCATTTGAGATACATGCACTAGAAAAAAAAAATCCGAAATTGTGTTTCTCAATTTTCTCAAAAAGCAAACCCAGTCATACCATTAAAATAAAATGCCGAAAATGAAGGGTGAAATCATAAAGCCAATGTATCAAAAAATTCTATCAATCAACTCCGATTTAATATATGTATTCAGGCCATAGGTGGGTGCTTTTGTAGAAACGGATCCCAGGCCGTCCCTATCCCTTTTTGGTTGGGAACACTTAAACCAATACAATGCAAGGAAATTTAAAATCATACCCACCTTCATTTTCATTTTTGTAAAAAGTTAAATATTTCATTAGGTACAAATAGGATTAACATTCTTAACTAAAGTTGGCAATTCAATATATATCCACCGAATTTCAATTGACCTAATTTTATAGGATCTTTTTTTTAATCGAATTTCAAGTCCAATTGGATATTCTTTAAGAAAAATCAAGGTTGGATTCTATGCAATATATTTTAGTATTTATTTAATTTTATACTTTGATATATTTATTTTTATATTTATTTGATTTTATATTTATATTTACAAATAATATTTTATATTAAAATAATATTAAATAATATTTATATTAAAAAATTAATATTTATTAATTTTGGGCCGAATTGAATCAATTATGAAAATATATACAAGTCGGATTAAGTAGGGTTGGAGCATAAAAATATCATATTTTAATGTCCAACCAAATTTGAGTATTAATTTTTTAAAATCGAATCAAGTTTAAAATAAATAAAAATTCATTCCGACCTGATTTGATGCTACTCTTATCCTTAGCTTTCATCTTTTTTTGTAAATAGGAGTGAAATTTTATTTACATTTAGTTGTTGCATTTTATGATGATCCAAGCTTCATCACTAAAAATAAATTGATCTTAATTTTTCAAATAATATTTTTTTTAAAGACAGAAGGATTTAAATGCGATTTTTGGCTTCCTTGCTTCTCTCATGAGATAATCAATTGCCAGGAAATCTCTTTATTTTTTTTTGCTATCCTCAAAAACAAAATATAAGACTAAAATTGATGCCACCATTTAATCAAGAAAGAAATGATTCAACGAATCAAAATCATTAATTAATATTAATTTAATACTGATAAAAAAATTAAAAAAATAAAATAAAAATATTAATATTAATATAATAGGAAAAAAATAGTCTTTAAAGTACAATTTGACCAACATATATTCATTTATCATTAAATCAAATGGAAATAACTTTTTTTTTTTGGTATTTAGTGACTTGATTTTTATATTTGCTATAAATAGTAGATTGATTCTTTCGAACCACCTAGGTCAATATGCATATTTTTAAGAGATCAAAGTCTTAGGATAATAAGATGACTCATTGAATTTTTTTCCACACTGTGCTAACAACCCACTTTAATTTTTTTTCCACACTTTCTATAAATATCCACTGCTTGAATTTTCTACGTTGCACCTTTTTTACAGATATGATCATTTTACTGGAGATGATATGATTCGATTATCAAAAAATTTCCCCCCAAATGGAGACAACGATAAAGCTCTTTTCGTTGCTGTTTTAATTTTAAAAAATAAGACAGGTCCACCAAAAGAGAAATAATCAAAATGATAATTGATTGGTGGAGTTTAATTGATTACACAATCATTTTATTTATTTTTTAAAAAATGACATTTAGTGTTACAATTAAGTGAAGTTCCTTTCCAGGATATTTTGATTTTGCAAGAAATAATCAAATGATAAAGATTGATAATTTTTCAGAAAAAATCAGCTTTATATGGTTGGAAAAATCAAATGATAAACATTCCCAGACTTGAATTCATCAGTCCCATGATGCTCTACCTGGTGTCTCTCCATCTTCTATTCCTATTCACTACCCAGCTGTGGTGCACCATCAGATACAATATGAGAAGATGGCCGGAAATGGGTCACTGATCATGACAGGTCCAGAATTTTCACCTCTAATCCTGAAAATTTTTCATTTGTATCCACAGTTTTACATCAAGATCCTTCTGTTACTCAATTTCCTTACCTGACAGCTAGAGCTTTTCACGGTAAATATTATTCAATCGTTCAAAAGTAAATCATTTGAGATATATGCACAAGAAAATAAATACTCAAAATTGTTCTTCAAGCTTCTCATAAGTAAATCCAGTCATTCACAAATAAAACGTGGAATGAAGGGGTGAATAACAGTATTAAAATAGTTCTCATAAAGCTATGCCGTCCAAAAAATCAACTCCAATTAAATATATGCATTCAATCTATGCTTTACTCGTTTCCACAGTTGGGTGAGTGCTTTTGTAAAGTAATGTTAAGGAAATTAATACGCACGCAATACTCACGTATAAAATAACAAACTTAAATGCAGAATAAAAACATGAATATATTTATTTTGATATAATTTAAAATAATTTACTCTAAACTCAATCCACTAACAAATAAATATTTATAATTGTGAGACTTAAAAAAAAATCACAAAAAACTTTTACTTAAAACTTAACCCAAAATTTAATTATACATTTTAATAACCTACTCACTTAACTATTTTTTTGATATCTAACTATCTAAGATTACTAAATAAAAAATAAAACATTTTATTTATAAAGGTGAAACCCTTTATACGTTTATTAAACTTCTTATATGAGATACAAAACAAACTCAAACTCAACTTTCGATGTAAGATTATGAGATTCAAGACAAATCCCAATAGTCTTACCCCTTTTTTGGGTTGGGAACTTTAAACCATCCAATGGAAGGAAAGCACTTTGAATGTGGTGTATGGAGTGTGGACTAAGCTGAAGATGATACAGTCAAGTCTCAATTACCTTACCATAAAGAACTGCACAAGATGCATTCTTGCCATCACAAATCTCTAGTTTACTTCACTTTGCAAAGGGTCTAATAAATGACAGAACAATGGTGAACCACTCTTGAAAGTTAAAGCAACCTACCCTGTTCTTCCTGCTCTCTTATCCTACCTTTGATGCTTCTTTGCTTCAAAACTTCTCCTGCTATACACAATTACACAATATTCCTTCTCTCCAACAGACTCAGTTCTATGAGTCCTTTCATTTTCTACCTGGCGTCTTACCATCTTCTCTTCCTTTTCACTATAGCTGGCAAATCATCTGCCTACAAACCGATCGATTATATTCTCCTGAGCTGTGGTGCATCATCAGCTATAAGATCAGAAGATGGCCGGGAATGGGTCACTGATGAAAGGTCCAAATTTTTTACCTCTAATCCCGAAAAAGTTTCATTTGTTTCCGCAGCTTCACGTCAAGATCAATCTGTTTCTCAAGTTCCTTACATGACAGCCAGAGCTTTTCAAGATAAATTCACTTATAGCTTTCCGGTATTACCTGGCCTCAAATTCCTCCGTTTCTATTTCTACCCGGTTCAATACTCTGGCTTTGATGGAACCACTTCCTTCTTCTCTGTTACCGCCAACAATTACGTTCTCTTGAAAAATTTCAGTGCCTATTTAACCGTTTCTGCTATAATTCCTCCACGAGCCTCGTTGATCAAAGAATTTATGGTTCCAGTCTTGGACAAAGAGAGGCTAAATGTAACCTTTTCTCCATCGCCAAACTCTGTTGCCTTTGTAAACGGTATTGAAGTTGTTTCTATACCGGACAACCTTTATGGAGGTGACAGGGAAAAATCTTTGCCCTTTGTTAATAAAAAATTTATTCTCTTTGATATTCCTATTACCACAGCTTTTGAAACTGCTTATCGTCTAAATGTTGGTGGACAAGATGTGGCTAACGTAGAAGACACAGGCATGTTTCGAACATGGCATGATGATTCCTCCTTTATCTTTGGTGGTGCATCAGGTGTTACGCCTCATCGGTCCAATGTTACAATCACATACACCCAAGAAACTCCGGCTTATACGGCTCCTGCTATTGTCTACAGTACATCACGAACTATGGGTCCTAATCCGGAAATCAACATGAATTACAATCTGACATGGATTTTCTCTGTTGATACTGGCTTCAACTACCTCCTTAGGCTTCATTTTTGCGAGATTGACTTGCAAGTGATGAAAGTAGGTCAACGCGTGTTTGATATATACATCAATAATCAAACAGCTGACCTTAGTGTCGACATGATTGACCAGAGTGGCGGTAATAGCAAGCCGATGTACAAAGATTACGTTGTGTTGATCCCAAATGGATCAGGTCAAAGTGAACAAGATCTGTGGCTAGCGTTACACCCTAGCAAAGACGTTGGTTCAAAGTTTGCTGATGCAATCCTGAACGGTTTAGAGATTTTTAGACTCAACAAATCAGACGGTGGTCTTGCAGTGCCAAATCCTGACCCGCTTTTGAGTCTTACACCACCAAAACCTGAGCAAAAGAAGTTGAAACTTTCGTCCCCTAATAGGGCCATTATTGGAGGTGCCCTCGGTGGCGGAGCTGCAGTATTATTGTGCCTTTTATTTTCCTTCATTTTCTGGCGACAAAAGCGACTCTGTTCTATCAAAAGAAAATCCATGGAACGAAGAAAAACTTCATCATTGCCAGACAAACTATGCCTTTGTTTTACTCTCGCTGAAATCCAAGCAGCAACCAGCAACTTCGATGATTCTTATGTTATTGGACGAGGTGGTTTTGGTAAAGTCTACAAGGGTTTCATCAAGGGAATAAAACGTGCAGTCGCAATCAAGCGATTAAACTCCCAGTCCCAACAAGGTGCACGAGAGTTTTGGACAGAAATCCAGATGCTTTCTCAGCTTCGACATATTCATCTCGTGTCTCTCATCGGATATTGCAACGATGATAATGAAATGATTCTTGTCTATGATTATATGGCCAATGGAACCCTCCGTGATCACCTCTATAACAAAGACAAAAGTCCTCTGTCCTGGAAACAGAGGCTGAAAATTTGTATTGGTGCAGCCTATGGATTAGATTACCTTCATTCAGGGGCAATTTATCGAATCATTCATCGAGATGTTAAGAGCACAAATATTTTGTTGGATGAGAATTATGTGGCTAAAGTTTCAGATTTTGGCTTGTCTAAAATGAGTCCAATTAGCATGACAAATGTTCCGGTTACAACAATGGTGAAGGGTACTTTTGGCTACATGGATCCCGAATATTACAGGCGACAACAGCTAACGGAGAAATCGGATGTCTACTCATTCGGGGTGGTGCTATTCGAAGTATTGTGTGCTAGACCAGCTGTGGATTCAAAATTAGAATATTCACAAATCAGTTTAGCCAATTGGGGTCGGAAGTGTGTGGAGAATGATCGTATAGGTCAAATCATCGATCCCTTTTTGAAAGATCAAATTTCACCTGCCTGTCTAAGAGCATATGCTAAGGTTGCAGAAAATTGTGTCCGTCAAAATGGGTTAGAAAGGCCCACGATGAACGATGTAGCGCAGAGACTTGAATTTGCTCTGCAGTTGCAAGAAATTGAGGAAGCAGAACAAACATGTCAAGCTGGTGATGGAGATCAGTCCCAAGTCAATCAAGACATCTAGTTTTAAGCACTTTCTTCTCTGTCTTCCAAAATCTAGCAGCTTTCTTAGATTGCGTGCATTTGTATCATTAAAAAATGTGTGCTTTGGTTTTCTTCCTTTGATGAATTGTTAAATTAGCATATGAGTGAAATTTTGGAAATAAGAGTGAAATTAGCAGAGGAAGCTTTCATCCCATCTCGTAAATGGGAGTGAAACTTTATTTACATTTAGTTGTTGCAGTTTATGAAGATCCAGGCTTCATCACTAAAAGTAAATTGATCTTAAATTTTCCAACAACTTATTTTTTTAAGAAAGAAGGACTTGAATGTGATTTTTGACCTCCTTGCTTCTCTTATAATATAATCTCTTTACTCGATATCTACTTTTTTCAAGATTCATAAAAACAAAATGTAAGACTAAAATTGATGCCACCAAAATGACTTAATAAGCCGAAATCACTAATTAATACTAATCTAATATTAATAAAAAATAAAAGTAGAAAATAAAATAAAAATACTAATATAACAGAAAAGAAAAAAACTGCCTTTTATGTTCAGTTTGACCAACATATATATATACATTTATTATTAAATCAAATGGCAATAACTTGATTTTCATTTTGGTACTTAATAACTTGATTTTTATACTTGCTATAAATAGTAGGTTAATTCATTCGAAGACTCAGCCACGTAGGTCAATACGCGTATTTTTAAGAGATCAGAGTCTATTTGGATTATTAGAAGACCCAATGACTTAACATGTGACAATAGGAGGTTCTGGAAATGAAAATTACTGTACTAACAACCAACTTTAATTTTTTTTTTCCACACTAACAACCACTGCTTGAATATTCTTCATTGAACCTTTCTTACAGATACTGATCTTTTTAATGGAGTTAACGTGATAAAAGCAAATGGAAACAACAATAAAGTTCTTTTCCACGCTGTTTCCATTTTCCAAATTAAGACAATTCAAGTCCATAAAGTGAGAAATAATCAAAATAATAATAATAAATTGATGAAATTTAATTGATTCATATAATTATTTCATTTTTAACAAATGACATCTAATAAATATAAAATTTAAATTTCAGCACTTTCAATTTTTTTTTTTATTCTTATGCAACCTCTTTTATAAAAAATAAAAATAAAAATCATATGATGTTTTAAGTCAGACTTCATGCTTTGTAAAAAAAAATTATTAGCAGTGACACTTGGTTTAAATATCCATTATTTCAAAATAGCTTAGAGCATAACATAAATTTAAAGATCCAAGAACAAAATTCAGATCAAATAACTGTGCCTAATTAAAAATCTGTGTAAAGATACAATTGATATTGCCTTTTGAGAGAGATACACAAAGCTACTTGCTTCAGTTTCTAACTGTCAGAAGTTTTTATCCTCTAGGAAAAAAAAAAAACAAGCATCAAAGAATCTTAGCCACATCCAATGCGTCTCTTAAAAATCAGTAACTAATCTGTTTAATAAACTCATTAAGTTGGGTTCTATAAGAAGATAACCAAAATTTGCAGGCCATTTCTTAATGTGGATAGTTCAAGAAAATAACCTGAGACCGTCTGGCATGGCTGTCTTCTGAAATATAATGACTCTCAGTCAGCCATTGAACTAAATCTCTGCTCTTCATGTGGCAAGAAGCAAAATTATTTGTTGTTGGTCACTTCTAGTCATCTTTCACACATAAACGCTCTGAAAGAAAAACAAAAACATTTTCGGACTGAATTCAGCTTATGACTAAGGTAGGAAACAAGAAGACACAAGTCAAAGACAACGGCAGCATTAAAAGTGCAAACTGAAGCACACACCCGTAAAAGAGGAACTATAAGCATGACTAAATGCAGAGAAACAATCTATCCGTGAATGCAATCAAATGGATTCATAGCAGCTATCAACATGGATTTCCAGAACGTAGATGTATAACTGAGAGATCTAGATGGCAGTGCATGATCAGCTTATGGAACAAAGAAGAAATGATTATTTTAAATATAGTAATACCAGCAGTACCTTCAATTTGCATTAACCCAGGTTCAGTTATCAAAGTCCAGAAATTAAAGGTCATTGTAGTTTACACATTACATCATTCCCTTTACACTAAAAGAAAGTACAAAAAGTAGAAGAGAGGAAAGGGTCCATACTCAGGTATTCATATGCTAATATCATTGAGGTTCCCCATGCTGACATACTGAAGAATCTTGGACCCAACCCTCTGTACAAACCTTTCCAGCCATCATCGGCAATTAAGTTTTTTACAACTTGTCTAGTAGAAGGTCGCTTCTCATGCCCCATCACCTGGAATGCAGAAACAACTAATTACCACCAAAAAAAAAAAAAAATGAACACCACCATAAAAATAAGCAGTATGTTGACCAAACAACCATTATATGAATCTTGAAAAGAAAAAAGGGGGTAATCACAGTTCTCATTTGAGAAGATAAGGTATTTCAACCTTCAAATAAAATGGTCTACTTACTATAATTAGATGGAAAAAATGCTGTAATAGGAATACCACATAAATTATAAATAATCAAAAGAAAGTGTAATTACAATTTTGAAAATGGAATGATCTAAACCACAATGCAAAGAAAGAAAGAAAGACATGTAGCAGTCAACAAGGAGAGGAAGAAAAATACAAAGAAAATTAATGTCAACAAGGCCGTAAGAAAACCTGTAAGCGAGTCTTAATAGTATCCAATGGAGTTGTGATGCAGGAAGCCGTAGCACCAGCTATGATTCCTCCGGCAGCTTGCACTGATACTACTGTCCATGGATTAGGAGCAGCTTCCTTTAGGTCCGCGCCATGGCCTAAGAACCTACAAAAATGATAGTACACATAGTAATGCAAGCTAACTCAAGAAGAATGCATGGAATGCCAGAAACTCTGCCACACCCAAAATCTTAATGGAGAAAAAGAAAAAAAAAAAAAAAAAAACCCTTTGGAAGCCCACATTTGATCTAAGAACAAGTGTGTATTAGGCAATAATTAGTTGTTTGATCTAAAGGCAATCACTTGCTGCAATGAGTTCTAAGGTTAGCAGCTCTAAAAGCACATTCAACCCTTTACCCAACCAAAAACACAAAAGAGAAGATAACAACAAAAACAATCACAACTAACCTCCAGATAACACGCTGGCTTGAGCCATAACTAGCCCACCATACAGCACTGGATGGAGAATAAGTCATGACTGACAGACCAAATCCTCTGTATAACCCTCGGATTCCATCAGACTTTAAAACCTTACGAGCAACATCCAGACCCCCATTGTATTTTGCATGGCCTGAGTATCCTTGTACCATCAACTTTTGACTAATCTGCACAAAATTCAAGAGAAAGAAATTTACTCGTGCACATCTTTTTTCTGGCTTTGGTTTAAGGGAAAAAGAGCAAAAAGAAGGACAGCAACTTTACTAGATTGACTGAAATTTACTCTGCATTAAAGCATTTCAAAGAGAGTCTGGAGTATGGACAACAGTCATCCAGACCCCTACTATGAGAAATTTCTAGCAGGATCTCAATTAGAAAGGCTATATATGCATACAGTGTACACATAACCATGAAATTATTTTTTCTTTTTCTTTTTTTTTTTGTTGGGGGGTAGGGAGAGAACAATTTCATTGAACTAAGTGAAGGCTGCAACATGTATGTGACCATGTAATTTTGCTTATATAATAAATAAAACACTAATTAAGCTAGGAGAGAAATTTCTCATGTAAGAATCTGAACTACTGACCACATCAATGGGAACAAAAACAGCTTGAGAAAATAGTGATGCTGCCATTCCAGCAATTTCCATTAGCTATAGCTGGCTTGTGTAGGTTCAGAGAATTTTAAATGGTTCAACCATTCTGAAAGCAGCCCACTTTTGTTAGTTTCCAGAGCAGTAAGAAATATAACCCTGGCAGGAATCGCACCAGTGATGACTGTTCCAAACCCTCGATAGAGACCAGGGATTCCATCTGTTTTCAATATGCCTCTGATAACAGAAAATGCACTTCTCTCAACGGTATCCGTCGAAGCAACCTGAAGCCTAGTTTTTACAACAGATACTGGGTACAATGCTAGTGTAACTCCAGTAAAAATTCCAGCTCCTACAACGTAAAATTTAGTTTTGTCGAGTCTGCATCAACAGGCAAAACTAATAAGCATGAAAGAGTTACAAACAAAAAATCACAGTAGGAAAAAGAAACTATTGGCAGATCTCTGATAACACTAATCACAAAGAGCATTAGGAAAGCAACACTCATCTGACAAGGATTGCCCTCAAGACTTCCATTGTTTGAAATTTATCCTATTCAAAATTCTTCACTATTAGCCGAATGAGGTTCCATCCACTAATAAAGTGATCAAAAGTTGATGAAATTAAGTGCAATCTACTAAGCAAAATGTTCAAAGTTTATTAAGCAGTTACAAGGAATAAAGACGCAAGACATGTAAAGGATAACAATAGCACATGGTTCTTCACAACTAAAGAGGCACCATTCATCCAAAAAAAAACCCAAGACTAGTTTTTTCTTCTCTTTTCACCCTAATTCATGTAAAAATACTAAAATCCTATCCCCATCACAAATTTCTTAAACAACAATAATATCAAATTCTTTGGATTAAACAAACCAAAAAATGACCATCTTAGAGGAAGTGATTCAATCATTTGAACAGTTTAATAAAAATAAAATCTTGAATTTAACCCATTAAGCCATTGCACACAAAAAAAAAAAACTAAAAGATTGAAATCAACCGATCTAAACCTAAGACTCGATAACAAAATCAACAAAAATTTAAAATTTTCACTAAAAAGGAGCAATTTTTTTCATTCAAAACAATAATCCAAAAGCAAACTAAAAAGTAAAAAGATTAAAGCTTAAAAAAAACTAAAATTCGATCGGATAAAAGAAATAAACTTTACAATTAATTAAAGAAATTAAAGAATAAAGGTACTTACTTGTCCCAATTGATCTCCGTCTGACCAAACGTCCGTAATTGAGAACTCGAAGCTTCCATTGTAAAATCAAACTAAAACAATTTGAAACAAAAAAAAAAAAATCCCTAAAATTAATTCTTTTAATAATCCATTTTTTCCTTCAATAAAACAGCAAAACAGAAATGTTATGAAATTTTGGGTTTTTTCCTCTCTAAAGTTCCCGCATTTCAGTGAGCGAAAATAATTCTCTTTTAAAAATGTTAATTAAATTAATAAAAAAGGAAAAAAAAATTTATGAATTTGTTTTCACGGCTTGGAAAGTTGTTGACTGGAAGTTTTCTGTTCCTTACTTATTTTAGAATTATACAATTTGAGGGCGCTTTTTCATTGGAAACCATAGTAGCGGCAAAAGCTGTCTTATTTTGAGAATTTGTCCAAATAACGTAGAAAATAATCCCATCATTTATTCAAAATTAAAACCGTGCGATAGCTAATAAATCATCTACAAAATTAGAATTAGTCAAAGAGAGGGGACTATTATTTTTTTTTATTAACTGTTTGCACGCCCATTCTTCAAATAAAAATAAAATAAATAAAACCAATTATCTTTTAATTAATTGATATATCATTAAATTTGATATTTAAAAATTACGAGTTTAAAAAAATTTAAGTTCATAATATCTTTCAACTAAGTATGTAATTAGATAAAGGGTTTAAATGTAGATTAAAACTTTTTAAATAAATAAATAAATTAATTAATTAATTAATTTAAATTTAAGAATTTATATTTGATACACTGATAATAAATCAATTGTTCTTTATATACTGATAGTGAATCAAATGACGATAACACACTGATAGTGAATCAATTATCCTTTATACATTGATAATAAATAAAATAAAAATAACTCATTAATAAATTGAATCAAATAATAATACTTCATTTATAAGTAAATTATTTTAATTTATATATATTTATTTTAAGAATTACTATTTGCTTATTAATAAGCTGTCACCATTTGATTCACTAATTATATATAAAATTTATATAATAATATTGTATCAAATATAAACTTCAAACTTAATTTACTTAATTTAAATTATTTTTATAATTATATTTAAAAAATAACATTCACTGTAATTTAAAAATAAAAAATAATTACAAATGTTGTATTGAATGTTATTGCTTAAATTGATATTATTTCAACATGAAATGCTTTAAGCTCTTAACGATCTCTCTTAAAGGTCTATTTTTGGTTTTATTTTATTTTTATACTAGTTTTTTTTACCCGTGCCATGCACAAAGTTTTTTATTATATTTTTATAGTTTAAAATTTTAATTTAAATTAATTTTTATATTATATATAGATAAATAAAAATAATCATAATCATTTATAATTTATAATTTAAAATTAAAAAAATTATCGATATATAAATTATTATGAAAGAATCTAAATAAGTATTATGAAAATTTTAGATTATGAAAGTAAAATTATATACAAATATCATTGAGAAAGTTAATCTTTTATTCACAATTACATAAATTTTGTAAAAGTATATATTATTTTAGTATAAAAATTAAGATTTACACATGTGATATATCGTGAAAGATTTTTTTTTATTTAAGTTTGAAACTTTATCTTGTTAAACTTTTATGACAAAAAAAAATATTGATAGTGAAAAAAAATCATAAATATATATTTAATAATTATTTAATTTAAAAAATCTAAATTTTTAAAAATTTAGTTTATCCAAGTTTAATTTTAAATTAAAATAAAAGAAGTTAGTATAATTTTAAATTTAGATATGTGTGTAATTTTGAATTGAGATAAAATATTTTTTTATTTTAAATTATAAAAAAATAAAAAAAATTGATAAATAACAGTAATTCAATCACAAATTTTATTTATTTAAATTTATGTGAATATTAATTTAGATGGTATATAATTTTTTTATGATTTTTAAGATTTAAAAATTTAATTTTTAAAAACTATTTGAATTGGATAAGAGTGAAATATGAGAAGATATATTTTAGTAGATTTAAATTAAAAGCAATCTTATATATTTGGAAAGATTTTGATAAATGTAAATTTTAAAATTTTAAAATTTTTAAAAATTAAATAATTAATTTAATAAAATTATTTGAAAATATTTTACATGTTAATAATATAAATTGTCTACTTAAACATTCACATAGATAAATTTTATCAAATTTTTATATATGTTATAATATAATATTATATATGATGTGATTAGAGGATAGACATGAGTCATGCTTCTTAAAAAAAATTTTAACACCTTTACGTATATAGTACTCTTTCCTGTAAAATTTATTATTTAATCCCCTTTTCCGTTAAATTTATTATCTGATCCTCTTTCCTAAAACGATGATCAAATATGGAATGGATTGATAAGCCATGATTTTTAGTTAATTAATTCGTTTTAATCCTAAAATAGTTGATTAGTTACGCTTATTATCATAAGATCATCATTAATTATGTCAGTTTCACATCTTAACACAAAAAAAAAAAGGAAACTTTCATGAAAAACAACAAAAAAAAATCAAATTGGAAAAACTGTGGAAAACAAAAGCTGTTTAGTTTAATCAAGTACTGTTATCTTAATTTTTATCAAATATTATTAATAATGATGCTTAAACTTTAAATTAAAGATCAATTATAGACTTATGCAATGTGCAGTGAGCAAAAGGTTTTGAGACTGCAATAACATGAAAGAAATTTGTTAATTAACTTCATAAAATTTTTTTTTTAGATTAAGGTCAAAATTGCCACTGTATTATAAATAGTATTAAAAATTTACATTGTGCTTCAATTTCTTTGAACATTTTCTTGATTATTTTTGTTATAAAACTATAGAATTGATGAAAATTTATTATTTGCATTAATAGAATATTTTTATCCAAAAATAACGAAATTGAAATTATAATGATTATTAGATGAATTTTTAATGAAATATTTCAATTTTTTATTAAAAAAATTAAATTAAAAATATAATAATGACAAACTTAAAAAAAAATTAAGTCTCTATGTGATCATATCGGCCATGATGGAAGAACTAAAAATTGACACTTTAAGGGCATAAAAAGTCCATTAAAGGGCTAAATCACCAGCTCATTTGACCCTCATGTGAACCACAAGCCTTCTTTGTGGTCATATGAACAACCACATGAAAACTCAGTCAATCACTACATGAAAAATCGTGGCATAAGCCGTAACCCTTTCTAACAAAAACAAAGGAAAAACTCAGTAAATGGGATATTGGATATATGAATTTGAAAATAATGATGTGCTAATTGTTAAAGTTTGAGTGGCTGTGTCTTTATTTAATGACAGACAAATGAGTCAAAGCTTCACAGCTAGGATCTTCTTCTGGAAGTAGAACATGTGCTGATTGCAAAACCTTAGTTTAAGCTGTCATTTTCTGCTGTTTCACACGTAAACAACTGGCATTGCATCAACTCTCAGCTGTAATTATATCACTGTATTTCTTCTTCCTTCTGAATCACGCCAGCTCTTTTTTCCTCCGTTTATATTGACTTAACAAGCACGTACATGCAACCCATGTTTATTTTTTTAATTTCTTTCTTTCAAATTAAATCAACCCCAAATAATTCTGTTTTCCACTAATCATCTTTTTAATTGAAAAAAAGGAAAAAAAAAAGCAAAAGTCTTTCAGTGGGCTTAAAGTGTTCCACTACTTCAAATTGTCTTCTCCGAAAGGCTCTCTCTTTATCTGAGTCTTCCCTGTCTGTCACAGAACACAGATCTTGAACCAAAGTCAAGAACAAAAAAGTTTTAAATCCAAAAGAACATTTTTTCTTTGCAGCAAAGAAATGGCTAATCTTTTCTTGTTCGTTACTAGATCTTTCTTCAAGCTAGGTTCTTTCAGCGTTTTGCTTCTCTTTTTTCTATTTTGCTCGAGTTTCACTGCAACAGGTTTGTAAAATCTTTCTCTTTCTTTTTTTTTTTTTTAAATGTTTGCAAAGTTGGAATCTTTGGTTGGTTTCTTTCTTTTTTTTTTTTTAATTCTTTGATGAGTTTGGCAATATCGGGTTTCTTTAATTATATATAAGTTCTTTTATTTTTTTTAAAAATTTTTTTATGTTTATTTTAATGGCTTTTTGCTGGATTGCCTGGGATTTGGCTCTATAATTGTATATTTCAGTAAGGGCTAGGGATTTTCTGTGGAAAATTTGATTCTGTTTTTCAGTTCTTGAGAGAGCTTTACTTTGGTAAGTATGTAACTATTAACAGCATTTCCAGTTTATGATGAGATATAAAAATATGAAATGAAGAATAAAATTTTTTTTTTAATTATTGTCAAATAATTTTCGTTTTAGACTAATGAATTGCAAAGAAATATGATCTCTTTTATGAACAAGACAACTTGTGTAATGATTATGTCAAAGGCTGAGATTAACACAAGTTTTTGAGGCTGGTTTGCTAGTTACATCATGTCATCTGTACCTTATTTACCTATCATTATTGATTTAGCCAGAATATAAACTTTGTGAACCTTTGGTCCTTTTATTCTTTCTGACTAGTGATTATCTAATATTGCTTTCCTGCTTCATTTCTTAATGTAAGTTTGTTATTATCATAGTATAGGATTTGGTATTGGAAATGTATTTTTTTTCTTAGTTCTTTTTTTTTTTTTAACTCATGGTCAGAAGCGTATGATCCTCTGGACCCAAATGGAAATATCACAATCAAATGGGATATCATGAGCTGGACTCCTGATGGCTATGTGTAAGTATTGTTTCATTTTGTATTACTTAGTACATGCAGAAGTTTGTAGATGCAAGTTAAACTTTTGATAATTTAGCTATCTAGCATGGCTAGTACAAAGGAAGAAACCTAGAATCACTAGCTTTGTTGTTTTCAAAATTCTTTTACACTAATGCTGGTAACACTGGATTATCAATCAATAGGTAGAATTAAAACTTTTGTTTTCGTTTAGATAAACAAATGAAGAAACATGGTTTGCAGACCAGACATCGTTCTGCCTTAAGCTTGATGTACCTATTGTCCCTATTGGCTGAAAATGTGAGATTAACTTCTCAATTGAATGAGCAGGCAGTTGTCACAATCATAACTTCCAGCAATACCGCCATATCCAAGCACCAGGGTGGACATTAGGTTGGAAATGGGCCAAGAAGGAGGTGATTTGGAGCATGATGGGAGGGCAAACAACTGAACAAGGGGATTGTTCAAGATTCAAAGGGAACATACCACATTGCTGTAAGAAGGACCCAACAGTTGTGGATTTATTGCCAGGAACTCCTTATAATCAGCAGATTGCAAATTGCTGTAAAGGGGGGGTGCTAAACTCATGGGGGCAAGATCCAGCCACTGCAGGAAGCTCGTTCCAGTTGAGTGTGGGTCAAGCTGGAACCACGAATAAGACAGTTAGAGTTCCTAGGAACTTCACTTTGAAGGCACCAGGGCCTGGTTATACTTGTGGACCAGCAAAAATTGTGAAACCCAGTAGATTTGTTACTCCAGACAAAAGAAGAGTCACACAAGCTTTGAGTAAGTTACTTGATTAAGATGTAGAATGCCATATATTTATTCATATTCTTTTAGCTAATCCGCATGTCATGTCTTGTTTCTCAT
>NW_019167904.1:1646388-1703473 GCF_002303985.1 Durio zibethinus
TATATTAAATAGACTTTCAACGAAGGACGGGTTGAAAACGTGGGGAATTGAGGTGGATGACAAATGTTGCCTGTGCCAGAGAGAGGACGAAACCATGGAAGATTTGTTCTTTGGATGTGATTATTCAAAATAGATTTGGTAAAAGATATTACGGAAGTGCAGGATCTTTCGGGGGTGGAGAACTGGTCGAAGAGTTGAGATGGGCAGTGAGCAAATTGAGGGGAAAGCTTCCATCATATTGCGATTAGCCTGGAATTCCAGACATCAGATATAGAAAGAGAGCAACAGCAGGATGTTACAGGTCCTTGAACACATAAAAGATGCTGTGAGACTTCGATTAGGGGGACTAAGTCAGATACACATAAAAGATGTTGTGAGACTTCGATTATAGGGACCAAGTCAGATTGCTGCCAATACAGTAAATAAGATGATAGAATAGGTTGCAATTAGAGATGCGTATATTGATGGTTTGTAAAAGACGGATTGTTGTATTGTAGTAGAATTCTGCTAGCTTGATAAATAAAATACAAATTATCAAAAAAAAAAATTCCTGAAAATATACTATAATACAAAACATTACGAGCTTAGGATAAAAATAATTGTTTATTATATTCAAGAAATTCGTCATATATAAATATAAATATATATATATATTATTAGTGTATGTTACAGAGAATTCTGGGGGAAGTTAGGAATTAATTGTCTCCACTAATATCTTGTCTTATCTACAAACTGGACAAATACAATATATGTCATTGTTCTTTGCCGAAATCATTAAGGTTTCATTGACGGATACTTTCATTTTTTTTAATAAAAATCTATAAAATACAAAATAATAAAAAATAAAAATATCAATAAAAAAATTAAGTTATTTAAAAATTTATCATTACTAATTTCACTTGTAAAAAGAATTCCTTATATTGTATACATATGTGATAAAATTCAAAACCAAACACTTTATTTGGAGAATGGGGGTTTTAGTAGGAGATTTATATACTTATATTTTAACCAAATATTTAGGTGTTCAAACTGACATAGTTAGATGCAAATTATGCATATAATGCATTTTTTAAGCATTTATTTTTTTTAGGGTATTCGAGGTTGTAATGGATTGAATCATACTCACTATTAATCAATTATAACAAAAAGTTATATAGATATTCATTAGTTATAAGTTTGAATTTTACATAATATTTTAATGAATCATAAGTAATTTTGAATTATAATTAATTATAGTACAATAATTATAAGTGACATGTTTATTTTTTTAATTTTAGTAGTACTATTATTTATTGTTATGTCTAAATCAATTGGTTAATAGTCAAAATTTAATTAACACAATTAAGCCTTTGAGTCGTCTAAGCAAAGCATAACTAAATAGCTATGTCACCTATTCTAAGGAGATGGCTCGTCCTTCACCAAAATAAGGACTCACTTAAAACTCCACCAATAACTTGTTAAAACAATCTCTTCAGAATTGACCAACTGGCATCCAACTTGTCTAGGATCAATAAATGCAGCCTATGCTTACCTTAAATTATTAAATGCAATTCCCATCCAATGGATCTTTCTCGAATTCTCCACAAATATCCTATAAACTGTCAACTATTTCAATTAAGTCATCACCTTTGATATAATACAAGAGGTAGATAGAAACCCAGGTACGCAAGGTAACACACAAGACCCAACACTCTTTAAAGTTTATCCACTGAAGCTTCCCACACCTTATCATTTTCATCTTCCTTATTTCCTTACCTTACCTTAACGTCAAACCACGCCTCAGAGTAACAATTCTGATGCCCTCTGATCATACTTTTTGGTTACAGGTCACAGATATTTTTCCCTAAAACCTCACCTCCCTCCCAGTCAAGACATCCAACAACACCATCAACATTCATAATTTTATTTAAAATGTATTGAAGATTAAAATGTAACTCAAGTATATCTAAATTAATGAAATTACATAAACAAATAGAAATTACAATCCTAATCGACCAACCTCAATACACATATACTCAATCTTTTTTTTTTATTTTTTTATATTTTGGCAAGCACATATACTTATAATTTAATATTTTTTGAAGAAATTTTTTTGGAAAAAAATTTCAAGTGTACAATTCCATGACCATTAGAAAGGAAAAAGGAGAAGGAAGGATCCCTCAAATTCAAACAAAGATGCATGGTGTTCACAACAGGTAGAAGTATAATAAAATTTCAATCACTCAAACACAAATTTGGGGAATTGGGGAAATTTGAAAGGGCCAAACACTTTCTCTAACCAGCTGTGACCAACCAAAATGAGTATTGCCAATTTGCCATGCATTATCGTCATCATATCCTATTCCAGGCTCCAGCTTCAGGTTTTTCAATAGCTTTGGCCAGTTTCATCATTCATTATGTGACAATTATTCCACCCTTATTTGAATTTTCTGACAACTAATGCACACAACTGTTTGCAACATTTTTTAAAAAAGTTTAAATTATGGTAAGAAACTAAACCAGGGTTGTTCTTAATACTCATTGATGGGAGAGCTATTCGGTGGTTCTCTAGCAAATCTTGAAATTATTTTTTTCTATAGGAGGGCATAACCCAAAGGGAAAGGGAAAAAATCTTGGCTTGAAGTAAGATTTGGTGTCTTCTTAGAGTTACTTGCTCACTACCTCAAGAGGTCGCGGACGACAAATTTTGAACTTTGATTTTAAGATAAAGTTAACTAAAATAGTAATTTAACTAATAAAAAATAAATATGAGCAAAATGTGTTGTATACAAGAGTTACAGTTAGCAATGGGTTACCATTAATAATATTTGAATCTTACCATTTTTTTAAATTAAGGCGATGAACTTATCAATTGAATCAATTCGTCTGATTTAATTTTATTAAGAAAATTAAAATTTTAATTTAATTTTTATTAAATTTATATATTTTTGATTTAACACTTATGACAATATTATTGATTTTAATATATAATTGATGGATATAGTTAAGAAATGACAATGTGATTTTAAGTTTTATTAAATTATAATACATATAATCAACACCAATTTAAATATACATGCATATATATATACATATAAATAGATAGATAAATAGATATACACCAAAGATTTTTAAAATTTTTGGAAAGGGTAAGGCCCCTCAAGCTCCCATTATGAACTGCTTCTAGAGCATTTACATATAATATAACCCACAATTTCTCTTAAGAAATTTTAACATTTGAGAGAATTCGAGAGTTGCATACTTTTAATTATACCTTACTTAGCAATACAATATAAGTCAAATTCAAACCTAAGCATGTGGCTTAATATAGTGTAATTATCCACTTATACATCTTATATATATTTATTAAATATTTATTGTATTATGTATAAATACGTTAACTAAAGAATATAAATTTGATTTTTTTCACATGCAACAACAACAAAAAAAAAAAATCAATTTATTTTACATTTTTCTCAATTTTTTCACTATTTTTTTTGTTCCAGCCACATAAGAGTGTCCAAAATCTAATAAAACTTAAAATCCATTTGTAGTTGGGATGAATAATCCTTCAAAATTAAGGAAACTTAGAGCCCCCTCTTCTCTTGTATCATAAATTTCTCACAGGCTTCGATTTTTTTCTCATACAACTACAAAAAATAAATCAATTTATTTTATCACATAACTCTTTCTTTGACGTATTTTTTTCTCATTTTTTCACTTTTTTCTGTTCCAGCTACATAAGAGTGTCCAAAATATTGTAATACTTAAATCCGATGAATAATCCTTCAAATTTAAAGAAACTTAAAATCACTTCTTCTCTTGTGTTATAAATTTCTCATAGGCTTTGCTTTTCAAAAATTGCAATTACAAAAAATTGCAACCTTCCATTCTTCTTTTTATTGCATCCTTTGTTTCAAGTTTTAATATGTCTGATTAATTAGATCAAGTTTTAGTCCCTTGTTGGAATTTGAGTTTAGAGGGATAGGAGGCTTTTCTATGCATACCATTATCCAGCATATTTCCTAATAATGAAAGGGATGATGATGATCAGTTCTCTGATGATGCTTACATGGAAGATGTGGTAGTATTCGATACTGATGATGATATTATGGAGATTCTTGAGGATGCTCTTGCTGATAACAATCCTTCAAAGATGATCAAGCCTGCTAGTAAATCAGCCATTGAAGGGTTGAAGAAGGTAAAGATCGATGAAAGATCATTGGTCATGTGTTCGGTGTGCTTTGAAGATGTTTCAATCGGGACTGAAGCCAAATGCCTGCCCTGCTCCATGTTTATCATACAGGTTGCATTGTTAAATGGCTTAAAGAGAGGAATTGTCGATTTTGATCTAAATGTTCTCTTGTCTGCCATTGATTTTGATGTGAATTCTAAGAAAATGACTGCTACTAATTGATTTCAATGTCATTTATAATATGTAATTATTGGGGTTTTGTTCTGTTTTCTTTTGTTTCTTTTGAACAATTTGTTTGTAATCTTAAGGGTACTCAAATCAGAATGAAATTGTCATTTGGAACCCAAACCCTAAACCCTAGTCACCCAAGTCCTTATGTTGCATGATTATTAAAAAATATACCGAACTTTTCTTTCTAATTCTGATGTTTTGGTATTTCTTATAATCTGTCAATTTCTATACATGACCGTGCTCTCTACAACTTACTGATATAAATTCTTGTTGATTAGTTTGTTTTGTTTTGCAGGGTTTTTCTATTTCTTATAAATACCTTTGAGACCAAGATTGGTCCTAAACAACATTGTTCAGTCAATCAATGTTCAATGTTTGATCAAATCAAGTGGACACTTTACAGGAACCGGGCACATACAGAGCGTTGAGTTAGTATTCATGAGAGCAAACAAGAGAAGCTAGTGTTTCCAACACAATGAATTGATATACTGACTCAAATGAAACTAAATCCAATGAATTGATATACTGACTCAAATGAAACTAAATCCAACTTAGAAAAAGGCAGTAAAACTTTTAATCGTAGCTAAAAAATAGGAATAGAAAGCGAAGAAAATGGACTCAAATCCCGCTTGTTTTTTAAGTGGTGACGTCTTGTCAGAGCCTTTGAGTTGATGGTATGGGTATTGGAAGTGTTAATAGTTTGGTGATTGTATTGCTAGATCTATTCTTCCTAATTCTCTAGTCATAGATGTATTGTATTGTTGCGAATGCGCCTCAGTCTCAAGTTTCAAGTGTTTGAGGAAGTGAGCGAAGTTTCTAATGTGAGAGGAATAATATTCGAAAACTTTTTTTTTTAGACTATGCTTAATGGATATTTTTAGTTCATAATTCTCTTTAGACTCTAATTACCCATTTCTATAAGAATTCTAAAATTCTTTTCCAGTTTTAGATCTCTCAACAACAACCTCTTACTCAGTAAATCTATTACAAATTCATAAATCCTCCAAGGGATTTTTATATTTGATTATATGTTGCATACCTGCTATGCACAAAACACAAAAAAGGGCAGTTATTTTATTTTCATCAGAGAACGATTATTCGATTATTTTTCCTCTTATCTAAGACTGCATTACTAGAATCAAACTTTGTGCCCATATTGGGTGTTTTCAACATTCTGTTTCAGTTCTATTTTCTGTTGTATTTTTGGTTTCGTGTCTCTTTGTCTAACAGCTCTGAATATTTTGTAGCATGCCTCCTGATTTAAATACAGAAAACATCAAATTGTTTGAAAAGAATCCTCTATTTTTCACAACCACTTTGATCTTATAAGCTTTCAACAGAAATTTTCTTGTTAAACACAAAGAAGCTCGAATCTATTTCAACTAGAATTGGTGGGGTGCGCCTGGCCCATGCAGTAGTGCAACGCATAGGCGACGCTCGAAGACCCCAGCAGCAAGCTGCTGTGATGGGCCTTCGCCCTCAAAAAATTAATTTAATATCATGTGGATCAATGACCCACGTATCAGATATTAAACTGATAAGAACAGATACTACACTTGATCTTAGCCAAAAGGCCGAGAAAGGTATGCTTTGTAAATGTTCTCAACTTCTCTTTTATAAATTGCCTCGCCCAAACCCTTTTCAACTGTTCATGATGTGGAATAGAGAACACAGCCAAGTGCAGTAACATCTTATCTTTCGATGACCAGACTTCGAAAACTCTCAAATAGTTACCTGAATATCAGAGCAAAATCTGGCAACAAGAACACTCCTAACATTTACCATTTCCTTGGGAGATTATTTATTAATAATTTATGTGGTCAAAATGGTATTTGGCATCCGCTTCGAGAAGGCAGTGTTCATATAATCTATAGGTATAAATTCAATGACTGGTTTTACGCTGTGTTTAGCTACGAAATCAGTCATCTGTTGAGTCTCCTTCAGTCTTTCAATCATGCTTATCTTCCTTGCCGTTAAGGGTATAATTCTTGTTAATTTCTCAGTCTTAATATCAAATCATGTCCAATACTAAAAATCTATACTTTATATATTAAAAGTATCCTAAGGTTTAAGAAAGTTAATAGCTTACCTAACTTATGAGTTTTGTGGGCTTTGAGATATGAGGAGTGGGTCTATGTTTAACTGCCTTTTTTTTTTGTTTTTTTTTTTTTGTGGTGAGCTTTAGAATTTGTGGTATTTTATTTATTGTTTATTGAGTAGGATTTTTTTCAGTTTTGTTTGAGAGGGCAGAGGGTTCAGTATTATCAGTACCAGCATTCAAGTTCATAGTCACTTCAAATGATGTTGCATGAAACTTTCTTTAAAGAGCGACAAAGTAAAGCCAATTATTGATCCCAATGGCATTTTTCCTTTCTCTTAAATTGTCTAAAGACTTTTTTATGTTGAAATTGGAAGAGTTATAGAAAAAGTGGTCGTATACCAATCCCATGAGACAAAAAATTCTTGTATAGTACTTAATATAATCCGTTCATAATATTTGATTTTAAATTGTGTATTTTAATTATGGTTATATTAAGATATGAAATAACAAATTTTTTAATAAATTAAATAATCCCCTCTATACTCTTAAAAAGATATGTGTCGAGAGTATAGAGAATTTATAGTTAATTTTATATAATAGTTATTGCTATTTACGAAACATAAATAATGAAATTTTAAAAAGTTTAAATCCTATCATATTATTCATAATATAAATATTTTTTAATTTTTAAAATATAATATTTAAGTTGATGTACAAAACCATAAAAACTGATTTACATGATTTACACCTACATTATTGGTGTAAATGTTTCTTAAACCTATATTGACTTTTAAATAAACCAGAGCAATCTATCAGTTCGGTTAAGTCAATTATAAAAACTTAAAAACCGATTAATTGGGCTTCATCTGTTTAAGTAACCAAATTGACTAATTAATAGTACGAAAATAAAAAGTAATTGAAATGACTTAAATCAATTGGTTTTGTCGATTTTGTTGGTCCTTTAGTTTCTAGCAAGTTTGGTCAAAGATTATTTGTCATAATTAATCACTGTATTATCTTTTTGAATTTGACTATTTTCCATCCTATGATTTTGAACTAATCCATGTGTGGATAATTAAGTTGATCAAATTATGTAACGGATATCTGTACATTAGTTAAATGATTAAATTAATTCTTCTATCTTAATGTTTTCAAATTGGATTCATATACTTCATTTTATTATCAAATTGAATCAAATTGTTAATAGTTCAAACTTGTTCCGTTAAACTTGATAATGTGATATTTTAATTTTTTTGATGTGACATTTTTGCTTACGTTGACGATTAACTTTGTTGACATGTAAAGTCTATGTGGTCAAATATGATAACGTGATAAAATTTTTTGACATGTCATCAGTTTTTCATGCCAACTTCTCTTAATTTGCACAACTTATCCCTATATTTTGGTTAAATGGTGGAATTAGTCTTTTTATCTTAATGTATGTTCAATTTGATCCCTATACATAAATTAACTATCGAATTTAAGATTTAATCTAAAATAAGTAAAATAAAACTAAAATAAAAGACAAAAAAACTTTTCAATACAAATAGATCGAATTGTAAACAAAGTCAATGTATAGGTCAACACAAGATTTGCACCAAACCCCTCTTGAAAAATAACATCGTTTCAACCTATTATAAAAACAATTTTTTTTTTAATTTTCCTTTTTTCTCCTCTTTCATCCTTGTTTTTCTCTTACTTCTTTTTACAAGTCTCCTCCAAAGAACTCATATTTTAATGGGATTTATAGAAATCAGGGATTGAAAAATTCAACAATCACAGAAAATTTATCCATAAAAACTAAAACCGTTAATACCCAGAAATCGATTATCGACACCACCATTTTGTATCATCATCTAAAGCAAAATTGAGCATAATACCCTAAAAATTATAAATTTCAAACCTTTAAAAAAAATTTTCTCGGTAAAAAATTATTTCTAATGGTTTTTGCTAATTGTCTTTATTTTTGTTGTGTTACCTTGTCGATTGCTATTGAATTCTCAAATTTTTTTCAAATTAATATTTCCAAAAAAATTTTCATATTTTCCTTAACTTTTTTCAATTTTTTATTTTTTTTATTTTTTTTTACTTTGACTTCTTGATTTTCACTAACTAAACAATAAAAATAAATAAAATACTTTTAGAGTTTTAAATTTGGGTTTAAAATTCAATTTCACAATTAAACCAATTGATCAAAAAATGATTTTAGAGCCTAATGTCGAGATGAAATTTCAAAGCCATTTAATATTGAAATTTTTTTTCAAAAAGAATAGAATGTCTACAATTGCTTTTATTGTTGACTGTATATCTGAGTTTGTTGACTATGATTTTTTAATCTAATTTTTATGCTTTAGTCATTTTACAAGTTTTTTTATTTTTTATATTTTAAGAATATTATAAAAGAAATTAACAAAAAGTGAAAAAATAAAATAAATAAAAAATAAAGAAAATATATAATTTAGTTTATTTTGGGCTTATAGTCTAATTTGAGATTAACCCAATTTGTCAAATTAAGTCCAATTAATAATTCAAATATCCAAAAAAATTTATCTAAATATGAAAAAAAATATCACGCTCGAATTAATAATTTATGCTTTTATATGTTATTTTAGATCAAATTTTAAATTCGATAATTAATTGATATATAAGGATCAAATTTGAACACATATTAAAGTAGAATGACTAATTCTATTATTTAACCAAAGTATAGAGACGAGCCGTGTAATTTGAGAAAAGTTGATGTGAAAAAATGATGATGTGTTAAAAAATTTTACCACATCATCATTTTTTATCACGATGACTTTACACGTCAACAAAGTCAATGGCCATATAAGCAAAAATGCTACATTAAAAAAGTTAAAATACTATATTATCAATTTTTACAGAAAAAGTTTGAACGATTAATAAATTAACTAAAGTCGACTATTAAATGAATAGGAATCCAATTTGAACAGATTAAGATAAATGGACTAATTTTACTATTTAACTAAAGTACATATATCTGTTATATAATTTGACCTAATTAGGTTCATCACACAATAAACACTTTCCACCGCAGTCATCGGCATAACCTCCAAGACTCTATCTCTCTCTATTGCCTTAAATTCATATAAGACATAAAAAACAAATTCTAGGAGCAAGCCAAGCAACACTAAGCCATTTCTTAAAATCTCACGTCAAGAGTCTATTAAAGGTAGTCTAAGTTTATTGTATAAATTTATGGTCTTATTTTTGTTCAAGTCATTTATAGAAAATTTTAGTACAGAAAATGACCAACATTCTCTGTCTCTCAAATATCTATATCTCTGATAACAAGAGGAATTGGGGTGCAACCATGGGGTTTAACAAGATAGAGATGAAGTTGATTGAGGATAAAACTTGCAGGTAAGTTACATTCTCAAAATATCGAGTAGATTTGCTTAAAAAATCCATGAAATTTCTATACTTTGTGGTGCTCAAATTGGGCTCATTATCTTCTCAAACACTAAGGGGAATTAGGGATATAGATTTTAGGGTTTTGATAAAAAAGAATAAAAAATAGAAAGGAAGGGCTAAAGGGTAATTAGGTAAAGGGTTAGGAAAATTAATAATGTTTTTGTTTATTTTAAATATTTAATTATTTGAATTTTGATTTTTTCGATCGGTTCAAATTTAAAACTTCAACACAAAAAAGAAAAAAGATAAATTCGAGAACCAAATCGATTTAATCTCTTAAATCAAAAAATCCAAATCGATTTAATTAAAATGAACGATTTAGATCAATTTTATTGATTTAAAGTTAATGCTTTCTCCTACTTTAAACAATAAAAAATGAAATAGAATGATGCTTTCTCTTAATCCTTTTACATATTGCTCCTATTAAAAATCTTTTGAATTATGTTTTGTTATACTAAAATGCAAATAGAATGATGTTTATATTGCCTTTGATATAATCAAAATAAAAATGGCTCTTCCTCTTATTTTCTTAAAATTATAGCAACTTGAATTAGGATAACCGACGCGGAATGCAGTTACAGCAATAGTATACTCTAATAAAAAATATTACGAACTTAAGATACATATGTAGAGCTCACCTCACTCTTACTTAACATATAAAAAAGGTTCTTCCTCTTATTTTCTTAAAATTATAGCAACCCGAATTAGGATAATCGACGCGGAACATAGTTACCACAATAGTATACTATAATAAAAAATATTATGAACTTAAGATACATATGTAGAGCTCACCTCACTCTTACTTAACATATTAACAATAGATTTTTTATTATATATTTATTATATTATGTATAAATACATAAAATAAAGATTATCAATCTAAATTTGATTTTTTTCACATGCAACTACAACAAAAAAAATCAATTTATTTTATCACATAACTCTTTCTTTGACCTATTTTTTCTCAATTTTTTTTCATTTATTTTTTTCCAGCCACATAAGAGTGTCCAAAATCTAGTAATACTTAAATCCGTTCTCAGCTAGGATGAATAATCCTTCAAAGTTAAAGAAACTTAGAGTCGCCTCTTCTCTTGTATTATAAATTTCTCATAGGCTTTGCCTTTGAGAAATTGCAAATACAAAAAATTGCAACCTTCCATTCTTCTTTTTGTTGCATTCCTTGTTTCAAGTTTGAATATGTCTGATGAATTAGATCAAGTTTTAGTCCCATGTTTGGAACGTGAGTTTAGAGGAACATGAGGCTTTTCTATGCATACTATTATCCAACATGTTTCCTAATAATGAAAGGGATGATGATGATCAATTCTTTGATGATGCTTACATGGAAGATGTGGTCATATTCGATACTGATGATGATATTATGGAGTTTCTTGAGGATGCTCTTATTGATGACGATCCACCAAAGATGATCAGGCCTGCCAGTAAATCAGCCATTGAAGGGTTGGAGAAGGTAAAGATCGATGAAAGATCATTAGTGTCGTGTTTGGTGTGCTTTGAAGATGTTTCAATCGGGACTGAAGCCAAACGCCTGCCCTGCTCCAATGTTTATCGTACAGGTTGCGTTGTTAAATGGTTTAAAGAGAGAATACATGTCCATTGTGCCGCTATAAAATGCCTGTTGTGGATTTTGATCTAATTGTCCCATTGCCTGCCATTGATTCTGATGTGGACTCTGAGAACATGACTGCTACTAATTGATTTCAAGTGTCATTTATAGTATGTATTTATTAGGGTTATGTTCTATTTTCTTTTTGTTTCTTTTGAACAATTTGTTTGTAAACTTAAGGGTACCCAAATCATAATGAAATTGTCATTTGGAACCCAAACCCTAAACCCTAATCACCCAAGTCCTTATCTTACATGATTATTAAAAAATTTACTGCACTTTTCCTTCTAATTCTGATGTTTTTGTATTTCTTATAATATGTTATTTCTATACATGACCATGCTCTCTACAACTATTGATATAAATTCTTGTTGATTAGTTTGTTTTGTTTTGCAGGGTTTTTCTATTTCTTATCAATATCTTTGAGACCAAGATTGGTCCTAAAGAACACTGTTCAGTCAATCAATGTTTTGATCAAATCAAGTGGATACTTTACAGAAACCAGGACGTTGAGTTAGTATTCACGAGAGCAAACAAGAGAAGCTAGTGTTTCCAACAAAATGAATTGATACACTGACTCAAACGAAACTAAATCCAACTTTTAATCGAAGGCAGTAAAACTTTTAATCATCTAAGACTGCAATACTAATATGTCTATTACACTTTTTGCAGAATCAAAATTTGTGTCCATATTGGATGTTTTCTCTTTCAGTTCTATGTACTGTTGTAACAGAGCTCCGAATTTTTTGTAGCATGACTCCTGATATAAATACAGAAAACATCTGATCTTACTTACATTTAACAAAAAACTTCTTGTTCAACAAAGAAAAACCAGAATCTATTTCAACTAGAATTGGTGGGGTGCGCCTGACCCATGCAGCAGTGCAACGCATGGGCGACACTTGAAGACCCCAGTAGCAAGCTACCGTGATGGACCTTCTCCCTCAAAAAACTAATTTAATATCATGTGGATCAATGACCCACGTATCAGATATTAAACTGATAAGAACAGATACTACACTTGATCTTAGCCAAAAGGCCGAGAAAGGTATGCTTTGCAATCGCTCTCAACTTCTCTTTCATAACTTGTCTCGCCCAAACCCTATTCAACTGTTCATGATGTGGGATAGGGAACTCAGCCAAGTGCAGTAACATGTATCTTTCGATGACCAGTGAAAGCTGATTGCTAGTTACCTGAATATCAGAGCAAAATCTGGCAACAAAAACACTCTAACAATTACCATTTCCTTGGAAGATTATTTATTAATAATTTGCGTATTTGAAATGGTATTTGACATCTGCTTTGAGAAGGCACGGTTCATATAATCTATAGGTATAACTTCAATGTCTTGTTTTATGCTGCGTTTAGCTGCAAAATCAGTCATCTATTGAGTCTCCTTCATCCTTTCAATCATGCTTATCTTCGTTCCTGCCGTAAAGGGTATAACTTGTTAATTTCTCAGTCTTAATACCAAATTATGTCCAATACTGAAAATATACAGTCAACTTAACGCATCTCTGCTTCGCAGATGATTTACTAATATTTGCAAAGGGTAAGTTGGATTCTGTTATTGGTGTGAAGGAGGTGCTGAAGGTGTTTTAACACCTTTTCTGGCCTGCAACTTAACTGTGAGAAAAGTGAGTTATATTCAACAGGAATTAATAGATGGGAGCTCAGTCCAATATAGCAGGTTTCTGGTTTTAAAATTGGATTGCTTTCTGTTAGATACTTGGGGGTACCTTTGGTTACCAGGAGGCTCACCGGAAAAGATTGTGCGCCACTAATGGACAAGATCACAACCAGGATTAAAAGTTGGGCAGCTAGGCATTTGTCTTATGGTGGAAGGTTGCAGCTAATGCAGTCCGTGCTGTTTGGTATGCAAAACTATTGGTCTAGGCGATTCATTATGCCAAAGCATGTGCTTAAGAAGAGAAATCAACTATGCTCCAGTTTCTTCTGGAAAAGGAGAGAAGGGTCCGCAAGGGGAGCTAGAGTGAGCCGTTGTGCAATTTGTTTCTCTAAATCTGAGGGAGGACTTGGTCTCAAAGATATAGTATCTTGGAACCAGGCTTGTCTCATGAAGAATATGCAGGACATTTTTATTAAAGCTGGTCCAATATGGATAGCATGGCTAGAAGCTTACGTTTTGAAGGAGAGGAGCATCTTGCAGGTTCCAGAACAACAAAACAGTAGCTGGAACTGGAGGAAGCTACTTCAGCTTAGATAGATTGCACGGCATTTTATAAACATAGAGAATGGAGTTGAGATCTAGCTTTTTCTAAGCAACACCTACTCAGCTGCTATAGTATGAAATACGATTAGGCCGAAACAAGAGAAGGTTGAATGGCATAAACTCATATGGTTTCAATACCATATTCCAAAGCACTCTATAATATCTTGGATGGCTATATTATATAGACTTTCAACGAAGGACAGGTTGAAAACGTGGGGAATTGAGGTGTATGACAAATGTTGCCTGTGCCAGAGAGAGGACGAAACCAGGGAACATTTGTTCTTTGGATGTGATTATTCAAAATAGATTTGGCAAAAGATATTACGGAAGTGCAGGATCTTTCGGGGGTGGAGAACTGGTCCGAAGAGTTGAGATGGGCAGTGAGCAAATTGAGGGGAAAGCCTCCATCATATTGCGATTAGCCTGGAATTCCAGACATCAGATATGGAAAGAGAGCAACAGCAGGATGTTACAGGTCCTTGAACACATAAAAGATGCTGTGAGGCTTCGATTACAGGGACTAAGTGAGATACACATAAAAGATGTTGTGAGACTTCGATTATAGGGACCAAGTCAGATTGCTGCGAATACAGTAAATAAGATGATGTGTGATACGTGGAATCTTAATGTTGCTATGATAGAATAGGTTGCAATTAGAGATGCGTATATCGATGGTTTGTAAAAGACAGTTGGATTGTTGTATTGTAGTAGAATTCTGCTAGCTTGATAAATAAAATACAAATTATCCAAAAAAATTCTAAAAATATACAATAATAAAATGCATTACGAACTTAAAATATCTATGCAGACCTCACATCACTCTTAAATAACATATTAACAATAGATTTTTTATTATATATTTATTGTATTATGTATAAATACATAAAATAAAAAACATAAAAATAAATTTGTTTTTTTTTTCACATGCAACTACAAAAAGAAAATCAATTTATTTTATTGCATAACCCTTTTCTTTGACATTTTTTTCTCATTTTTTCACTTTTTTTTTTGTTCCAACCACATAAGAGTGTCCAAAATCTTGTAATATGGAAATCCATTCTTAGCTAGGATGAATAATCCTTCAAAATTAAGGAAACTTACAGCCGCCTCTTCTCTTATATTATAAATTGCTTGTAGGCTTTGCCTTTGAGAAATTGCAATTATAAAGAATTGCAACCTTCCATTCTTCTTTTTATTGCATTCTTTGTTTTAAGTTTGATTATGTCTAATGAATTAGATCAAGTTTTAGTCCCTTGTCGGAATTTGAGTTTGAGGGATAGGAAGCTTTTCTATGCATACCATTATCTAGCATGTTTCCTAATAATGAAAGGGATTATGATGATCAGTTCTCTGATGATGATTATATGAAAGATGTGGTCATATTCGATACTGATAATGATATTATGGAGATTCTTGAGGATGCTCTTGTTGATGAAGATCCTCCAAAGATGATCAGGCCTGATAGTAAATCAGCCATTGAAGGGTTGGAGAAGGTAAAGATTAATCAAAGATCATTAGTGTTATATTCGGTTTAGTTTGAAGATGTTTCAATTGGGATTGAAGCCAAACGCCTGCCCTGCGCCCATGTTTATCATACAGGTTGCATTGTTAAATGTCTTAAAGAGACGAATACATATCCATTGTGCCGCTATGAAATGCCTGTTGTCGGTTTTGATCTAAATATCCCATTGCCTGCTATTGATTCTGATGTGGATTATAAAAACATGACGACTACTAATTGATTTCAATGTCGTTTGTATTATGTATTTGTTAGGGTTATGTTCTATTTCTTTTTGTTTCTTTTGAACAATTTGTTTGTAATCTTATGGGTACATACAGAACATAAATGCATTGATACACTGACTCAAATGAAACTAAATCCAACTTAAAAAAAGGCAGTAAAACTTTTAATCATCTAAGACTGCAATACTAATACGTCTATTACACCTTAAATTCTTCAATTTTAACTACAATGCTCTATGCACCATAGAGAATAATTTTGTTTTTAAAAAATTCTTCAATTTCTACTTATACCACCCCTTTTTGCTTTAATAAGTAAAAATGCATGCAGCAGTTTATACTTTCTGACAAAGCTTTTGAGACCAAGATTTTCCCTAAAGAACATCGTTCAGTTAATGTTCAATCAAACCTGTTGAACACTATCTTCTCAGATTTGATCTAGTTTATCAATGCATTAGCAAGCATTCAAGGGTTACTCTGAAGTAGGCCTTCAGACTCAAAATATTGCTGCTAATATATGACATGATACAATCGATTATCTATAGAATGGACATTGACGAGTTTTAGAGATGAAAAGCAATGCTGTTTCAAGACCGTTTCCGACACTGGTTGTACCTGACTACGCAGCTGCACTTGTCTTAACATTATGGTCTTGGAGAGGGGGTGGTTATATTCCTTAAATTTCAACATGATTTTTAGACACCATAATTGGTCCAGGCCCAAGCTCATTGGGTCTGGTCCAATAAGGTTTGAGCCTAAGCAATTGGATCTAGTCCAATGGGGGGGGCAAGTTGGCCCAATTTTTTTATTGGTTATTTTATTATTTTGAGTTTTTATTTTAATTATTATTTTAAAAAATAATGATTAAAATTTTTAAAAAGAATAATCAATAAATTTTAAAAAATAAAATAAAAAATAAAAAGGGAATAAAGAATAAGGTTCTGCCGTGGATGCTAGTGTCAGAATCATGATGGTTGAATTGAATTTCTATGGCATAAGGCAGGATTATGGTCAAAGTGGGAATTAGAATTAATTAGAAATTTGTTTGATTAAATTCTATAAATATCCACTGATTAAAGAAAGGAGACACGAAAAAATACAAAAAAACAGAAGCCAAAAAAGGTGTTTAGGAGAGTAGAAGCAATTTAGAAATTTTAGGATTTTTTTTCTTTGAATTTTTGGTAGAATTTGTTTTTGAAAATTTTTTGAAAAATTTTCAGATTCCGACGAAATTTTTCGACGTCGGTTGAACTTTTCAGTAGGTTTCCAGAATTCGACGAAGATTCCGACAAAGTTTAAATTTTTCAGTGACCATCCGGCAACCTAACTCAGATTTCGATGACGTTTTTTAAAATTCGGTGAAGGATTCGATCGGAGTTCATCTTAGTAGAGAGAGAGGGAGAGAAAATAAGGGGGAAGAAGAATTTTGCTAAAAGGCTGAGAATTAGCCTTATATACCTATTAAAGGCGACATCGTTTTGAGTTTAAGAAGCCCTAGGATCTACACATTTTCTATCCAGGTGACTCGACCTGATCGCTTAACCCGTTTCCCTGCGTTTCACCTTAGCAGATGCTGAGCCGTTAAACCAAGCTGCGTACCAAGCCAACCAACCGATTCTATCTCTGGAGCTGTGCCAAAGGTTTTTTTTTTCTTTTCCATTTAGTTTTATTATTTACTCATTGATTATTATTTTTTTCCTTATTTATTTATTGACTAAATTAAAATAAGTTATTTATTTAATTAAACACCTTTAATTTTCAATGATCTCTTTAAAATGAAATTTTGAAAAAAAAATATTTTTGAAGGAAAGTTGAATATATCAATTTCCTTTTAACATAAAAATTTTTAAAAAAATATTTTTGAGGGAAAGTTGAAAGTGTCAATTTCCCTTGAAAATAAAAATTTTCAAAAAATACTTTTGAGGGAAAGTTAAAAGTACCAATTTCCCTTGAAAATAAAAATGTCAAAAATGTTTTAAGGAAAAGTTGAAAGTATCAATTTTCCTTGTATAAAAGCATGAGTTTTTTTCTTATAAAATAAAAAAAGGATTTATATCGAAAATCGAATCATTATTCCTTTCTCATTTTGTCTTTTTTTTTCTTGAAGAATTTTTAACGTTAAATAATCCGACGATGGAGCCTCTGCAAGAGAAACAGTAGTTTTCTTGTATACTTTTGAGGTAAGAGAATTTTTCTTAATTTCCTGTCAAAAGTATTGGAGTTAATTAAGAATAATTTTCAATAATTAATTACTTGATAAAATTTTTAAGGCTTATTGGATAACATGAAATTAAGCTGGTACCATCTTCTGATGGGCATGTAGGGGTGCTATAACCTTCCCCACATGTAACCGAACTCTCAAACCCCGTTCTAGTTTGTAGACCCGAACTTATTCTTTTAGGGACCTTTAGTCAAGCTTGAGAGCCCCTTAAGAAGATAGATTCCTTAGGAGGCCATTCGCACTTAAGTAAAAAAGATTAGTGGCAACTCCTCAAGTCAATATCTAACTATAGATTTATGGATCTATATGTTATGACATTCATTATGATCAAGTTTTCTCATATTAAAGCATGCCTTTCATTGATTTTTTTCCATAGTTTAATATGAAAAGCGATAGCAAGAACGAACAAGTGTTTATTATATTCAAGAAATTCATCATATATATATATATATATTATTAGTGTATGTTACAGAGAATTCTGTGGGAAGTTAGGAATTAATTATCTCCATTAATATCTTGTCTGATCTACAAGCTGAATAGCTACAATATATGTCAATGTTCTTTGTCAAAATCTTTAAGGTTTCATTTATGGATACTTTCATTTTTTTTATAAAAATCAATAAAATACAAAATAATAAAAAAAATATCAATAAAAAATATTAAGTTATTTAAAAATTTATCATTACCAATTTCATATGTAAAAAGAATTCCTCATATTGTATACATATGCAATAAAATTCAAAACCAAACACTGACTTTATTTGAAAAATGAGGAACTTAATAAGAGATTTATACACTTATATTTTAATAAAATATTTAAGTGTTCAAACTGACACAGTTAAATACAAATTATGCATATAATGCATTTTTTTAAGCATTTATTTTTTTTAGGGTATTTGAGGTTGTAATGGATTGAATCCTACTCACTATTAATCAATTATAATAAAAACTTATATAGATATTCATTAGTTATAAGTTTGAATTTTACATAATATTTTAAAGAATCCTACGTAATTTTGAATTATAATTAATTATAGTACAATAATTTTAAGTGACATGTTTATTTTTTAATTTTATTAGTACTATTATTTATTGTTATGTCTAAATCAATCAGTTTAACAGTCAAAATTTGGTTAACACAATTAAGCCCTTGAGTTGTCTAAGCAAAGCATGCCTAAACAGCTATGTCACCTGTTTTAAGGAGATGGCTCACTCTTCACTAAAAGAATGACTCATTTAAAACTCCACCAATAACTTATGAAAACAATCTCTTCAAAATTGACCAATTGGCATCCAATTTGTCTAGGATCAATAAATGCAGCTTGTGCTTACCTTAAATCATTAAATGCAATTCCTATCCAGTGGATCCTTCTCAAATTTCACACAAATATTCTATAAACTGTTAACCATCTCAGTCAAGTCATCACCTTTGACCTCACACAAGAGGTAGATAGAAACCTAGGTACTCAATGTAACACACAAGACCCAACATTCTTTGAAGTTTATCCACTGAAGCTTCCCACACTTTATCATTTTCATCTTCCTTATTTCCTTATCTTACCTTAACATCAAAGTGCGCCTTAGAATAACAATTTTGACGCCCTTTGATTGTATTTTCTGATTACAGGTCACAGATTTTTTTCCCTAAAATCTCACCTCCCTTTTTTCTAGTTAAGACATCTAAAAACACCATCAACATTCATAATTTTATTTATAATGTATCGAAGAGTCAAAAGTAATGCAAGTATATCTAAATTAATGAAATTACATAAACAAATAGAAATTACAATCCTAATCGACCAAACTTAATACACATATACTCATAATCTTTTATTTATTTTTTATTTTTTGGCAAGCACATATACTTATAATTTAATATTTTTTGAAGAAATTCTTTTATTTTGGAAAAAAATTCCAATTGTACAATTACATGACCATTAAAAAAGAAAAATGAGAAAGAAGGATCCCTCAAATTCAAACAAAGATGCATGTCTTATGATTCCCAGATTGTCTCCTTTTATAGTGCTTACAACAGGTAGAAGTATAATAAAATTTCAATCATTCAAACAAAAATTTGGGGAATTGGGGAATTTTGAAAGGGCCAAAACCAAGGCCACGCTTTCTCTAATCAACTATGACCAACCAAAATGAGTATTTACCAATTTGCCAAGCATTATCATCATCATATTCTATTTTAGGCTCCAGCTTCAGGTTTTTCAATAGCTTTGGCCAGTTTCATCATTCATTATGTGACAATTATTCCACCCTTATTTGAATTTTCTGACAACTAATGCACAAAACTGTTTGCAACATTTTTTAATAAAGTTTAAATTATGGTAAGAAACTAAACCAGGGTTGTTCTTAGCACTCATTTATGTGAGAGCTATTTAGTGGTTCTCTAGCAAATCTTGAAAAAAAAAATTTTCTATAGGAGGGCATAACCTAAAGGGAAAGGGAAAAAATCTTGGCTCCCAATAAGATTTGGTGTCTTCTTAGAGTTACTTGCTCACTACATCGAGAGGTCGAGGATGACAAATTTTGAACTTTGATTTTAAGAGAAAGTTAACTAAAATAGTAATTTGACTAATAAAAAAGAAATATGAGCAAAATGTATTGTATACAGAGTTAAAGTTAACAATGTGTTACCATTAATAATATTTGAATCTTACCATTTTTTAAATTAAGGTGATGAACTTACCGATTGAATCAATTTGTCTGATTTAGTTTTATTAAGAAAATTAAACTTTTAATTTAATTTTTATTAAATTTATGTATTTTTGATTTAGCATTTATGACAATATTATTGATTTTAATATATAATTGATGGATATAGTAAACAAATAACAATGTAAACTTAAAATCTATTTGCAGTTAGGATGAATAATCTTTCAAAATTAAGGAAACCTAGAGCTTACCCTTCTTTTGTATCATAAATTTCTCATGGGCTTCGATTTTTTTCTCATACAACTACAAAAAAACAAAATCAATTTATTTCATCACATAACTCTTTCTTTGACATTTTTTCTCATTTTTTCACTTTTTTTTGTTCCACATACATAAGAGCGTCCAAAATCTTGTAATACTTAAATTTGATGAGTAATCCTTCAAATTTCAAGAAACTTAGAGCCTTCTCTTCTCTTGTGCTATAAATTTCTCATAGGCTTTGCCTTTCAGAAATTGCAACATTCCATTCTTCTTTTTATTGCATTCTTTGTTTCAAGTTTTAATATGTCTGATGAATTAAATCAAGTTTTAGTCCCTTGTTAGAATTTGAGTTTAGAGGGACATGAGGCTTTTTTATGCATACCATTATCTAGCATGTTTCCAAATAATGAAAGGGATGATGATGATCGGTTCTTTAATGATACTTACATGGAAGATGTGGTCGTATTCGATACTGATGATGATATTATGGAGTTTCTTGAGGATGCTCTTGTTGATAACGACCTCCAAAGATGATCAGGCCTGTTGGTAAATCAGCCATTGAAGGGTTAAATAAGTTAAAGATCAATGAAAGATCAATGGTCATGTGCTCGGTATGCTTTAAAGATGTTTCAATCGAGAATAAAGCCAAACACCTGCCCTGCTCCCATGTTTATCATATAGGTTACATTGTTAAATGGCTTAAAGAGAGGAATTGTCGATTTTGATCTAAATGCTTAATTGCCTGTCATTGATTCTAATGTGGATTCTAAGAACATGACTGCTACTAATTGATTTCAATGTCATTTATAGCATGTAATTATTAGGGTTTTGTTCTATTTTCTTTTTGTTTCTTTTGAAAATTTTATTTGTAATCTTAAGGGTACTCAAATCATAATGAAATTGTCATTTGGAACCCAAACCCTAAACCCTAATCACCCAAGTCCTTATGTTCCATGATTATTAAAAAATATACCGAACTTTTCTTTCCAATTCTAATTTTTTGTATTTCTTATAATATGTTATTTCTATACATGACCATGCTCTTTACAACTATTGATATAAGTTCTTGTTGATTAGTTTGTTTTGTTTTACGGGGTTTTTCTATTTCTTATCAATACCTTTGAGACCAAGATTGGTTCTAAACAACATTGTTCAGTCAATCAATGTTTGATCAAATCAAGTGGACACTTTACAGGAATCGACCACATATAGAACGTTGGGTTAGTATTCATGAGAGCAAACAAAAAAAGCTAGTGTTTCCAACACAATGAATTGATATTATAAAAGGTAGTAAAACTTTTAATCATCTAAGATTGCAATACTAATACGTCTATTACACCTTTTACAGAATCAAACTTTGTGTCCATATTGGGTGTTTTCAACATTCTGTTTCAGTTCTATGTTCTGTTGTATTTTTGGTCTCATGTCTCTTTAAACAACTCTGAATATTTTGAAGCATGCCTCTGATTTAAATACAGAAAACATCAAATAGTTTGAAAAAAATTCTCTATTTTTCATACTACTTTGATCTTACACACTTTCAACAGAAATTTTCTTGTTAAACAAAAAAAAGCTAGAAACTATTTCAACTAGAATTGGTGGGGTGCGCTTGGCCTATGCAATAGTGCAACACATAGGCGATGCTCGAAGACCCCAGCAACAAGCTACTGTGATGGGCCTTCCCCCTCAAAAAATTAATTTAATATCATGTGGGTCATCGACCCACGTATCAGATATTAAATTGATAAGAACAAATACTACACTTGATCTTAGCCAAAAGGCCAAGAAATGTATGCTTAGTTTGTATTCTCAACTTCTATTTTATAAATTGTCTCGCCCAAACCCTTTTAACTATTCATGATGTGGGATAGAGAACTCAGCCAAGTGTAGTTGTCACGAACCCAAGAAAGAGTCTTGAATCTTACATCAAACATAATAGGAGGGTCACTGGGGTATAAAAGGGTTCACACCACCTCTGCCTGGTGAGGTACTTTTTATAGGATAAAACTATGAGGCCAAGGGGGCCAGAGCGGATAATACCTCACAAGAGTGTGAACCGTAGCAGGTAGGCTGATCTGGGACGTCGGATGAGTGGATGCTCGAGTTCTGGAGTCACGCGGGTTCAAAGCTTAAGTCTCGATCCGTGACAAGTAGTATTAAAACCAACCTTCGTGACGAGGGCGTCACGAGGTTGGGTGAGAGAGAATGTCATGGATGTAAAGAAGAAGTCTTGAATCCCATATCGAACATAATAGGAGGGTCACTGGGGTGCCTTGTGAGGCACTTTTTGTAAGATAAAACCGTAAGGTCAAGGGAGCAGAGTGAACAATACCTCACAAGGGTATAAACTGTGGTAGGTAGGCTGATCTGAGACGTCGGATGAGTGGATGCCCGGGTCTCAAAATCGCACAGGTTCGGAGCTTCAGTCTCGACCCGTGACACAATAACATCTTATATTTCGATGACTAGACTTCACAAACTCTCAAATAGTTACCTAAACATCATAGCAAAATCTGGCAAAAAGAACACTCCTAACATTTACCATTTCCTTGGTAGATTATTTATTAATAATTTGTGTGGTCAAAATGGTATTTTGCATCTGCTTCGAGAAGGCAGTTTTCATATAATCTATAGGTATAACTTCAATGACTGGTTTTAAGATGTGTTTAGCTGCAAAATCGATCATCTATTGAGTCTACTTTATTCTTTCAATCATGTTTATCTTCTTCCCTACCATTAAGGGTATAATTCTTGTTAATTTCTCAGTCTTAACACCAAATTATATCCAATACTAAAAATCTATACTTTATATATTAAAAGTATCCCTAAAGTTTTAGAAAGTTAATAGCTGACCTAACTTATGAGTTTTGTGGGCTTTGAGATATGAGGAGTGGGTCTATGTTTAACTGTCATTTTGTTTTTTTTTTTTTTGTGGTGAGCTTTAGAATTTGTGGTATCTTATTTATTGTTTATTGAATAGGATTTTTTTTTTAATTTTGTTTGAGAGGGCAGAGGGTTCAATATTATCAGTACCAACATTCAAATTCATAGTCACTTCAAAATGATGTTGCATGAAACTTTCTTTAAAGAGCCGCAAAGTAAAGCCAATTATTGATCCCAATGGCATTTTTCCTTTCTCTTAAATTGTCTAAGAACTTTTTATGTTGAAATTGGAAGAGTTATAGGAAAAATGATCATATACCAATCTCATGAGACAAAAAAATCCATCTAAAGTATTTAATATAATCCGTTTAGAGTATTTGATTTTCAATTATGAATTTTAATTATGGTTATATTAAGATATGAAATAACAAAGTTTTTAATAAATTAAATAATCCCATTTATACTCTTAAAAAGATATGTGTCGAGTGTGGAGAGAATTTATAATTAATTTTATATAACGGTTATTGTTATTTACCAAACATAAATAATGAAATTTAAAAAGTTTAAATCCTATCATATTATTCATAATATAAATCTTTTTTTAATTTTAAATATAATATTTAAGTTGATGTACACAACCATAAAAACTGATTTACATGATTTACACCTACATTATTTGTGTAAATGTTTCTTAAACCTATATTGACTTTTAAATAAACTAGAGCAATCAATCAATTCAATTAAGTCAATTATAAAAACTTAAAAATCGATTAATTGGACTTCATCTGTTCAGGAAACCAAACTGACTAATTAATAGTATGAAAATAAAAAGTAATCAAAATGACTTAAATCAATTGGTTTTATCAATTTTGCTGGTCCTTTAGTTTCCAGCAAGTTTGATCAAAGATTATTTGTTATAATTAATCACTGTATTATCTTTTTGAATTTGACTATTTCCATCCTATGAAGTTGAACTAATCTATGTGTGGATAATTAAGTTGGTCAAATTATGTAACAAATATATGTATATTAGTTAAATGGTGAAATTAGTTCCTTTATCTTATTGTGTTCAAATTAGATTTATATACTTCATTTAATTATCAAATTTAATCAAATTATTAACAATTCAAACTTTTTTTGTTAAACTTGATGATGTGACATTTTGACATTTTTGACATGACATTTTTGCTTATATGATGATTAACTTTGTTGATATGTAAAGTCTATGTGATCAAATATGATAATGTGACAATTTTTTGACATGTCATCAGTTTTTCATGCCAACTTCTCTTAATTTGTTTAGGTTGTCCCTATATTTTGGTTAAATGGTGGAATTAGTCTTTTTATCTTAATGTATGTTCAAATTTGGTCCCTATACATAAATTAATGATCAAATTTAAGATTTGATCTAAAATAAGTAAAAAAAAACTAAAATAAAAGACAAAAAAACTTTTTAATACAAATAAATCGAGTGGTAAACAAAGTCAACATATAGGTCAACACAAGATTTACACCATACCCATTTTCTAAAATAGCGTCGTTTTAACCTATTATAAAAACAATTTTTTTTTTAATTTTCCTTTTTTCTCCTCTCACATCCTTGTTTTCCTCTTACGTCTTTTTTCAAGTCTCCTTCAAAGAATTCATATTTTAATGGGATTTATAGAAATCCGTGATTGAAAAATTCAAAAATCATAGAAAATTTATCCATAAAAACAAAAACCATCAATACCTAGAAATCAATTATTGATACCACCATTTTATATCATCATCTAAAGCAAAACTGAGCATAATGCCCCAAAATTTCTAAACTTGAAACCTTTAAAAGAAATTTTCAATAAAAAATTATTTTTAATGGTTTTTGCTAGTTATCTTTATTTTTGTTGTGTTATCTCATCGATTGCTTATGATTCTCAAAATTTTTTCAAATCAATCTTTCCAAAAAAATTTCATATTTTCCCTAATTTTTTCAATTTTTGATTTTTTTTTACTTTGACTTATTGTCTCTCACTAACTAAACAATAAAAACAAATAAATAAAATACTTTTAGACTTTTAAATTTGGGTTTAAAATTCAATTTCACAATTAAACCAATTGATCTAAAATGATTACAGAACCTAATGTCAAGTTGAAATTTGAAAGCCATTTAATATTGAAAATTTTTTTCAAAAAGAATAGAATGTCTACAATTGCTTTTATTGTTGATTGTATATTTGAATTTGTTAATTATGCTTTTTTAATCTAATTTTTACGCTTTTGTCATTTTACAATTTTTTTTATTTTTATATTTTAAAAATATTGTAAATAGAAATTAACAAAAAATGAAAAAATAAAATAAATAAATAATAAAAAAATATATATTTTACTTTATGTTTGGCTTATAATCCAATTTGAGATTAATCTAATTTGTCAAATTAAGTCCAATTAATAATTCAAATATCCAAAAAAAATTTATCTAAATATGAAAAAAAATATCACGCTCGAATTAATAATTTATGTTTTTATATGTTATTTTATGTCAAATCTTAAATTCAATAATTAATTGATATATAAAAATCAAATTTGAACACACAGTAATATAGAATAACTAATTTTACTATTTAACCAAAGTATAGAAACAAGCCATGTAATTTAAAAAATGTGGTGTGGAAAAATGATGACGTGTTAAAAAATTTTACCACATCATCATCTTTGACCACAAAGACTTTACATGTCAAGAAAGTCAATGACCACATAAACAAAAATGCTATGTTAAAAAAGTTAAAATACTATATTATCAACTTTTACAGAAAAAGTTTGAATGATTAATAAATTAACTAAATTCGACTATTAAATGAATAAGAATCCAATTTGTACAAATTAAGATAGATAGACTAATTTTACTATTTAACTAAAGTACATATATCTATTATATAATTTGAGCTAATTAGGTTCATCACACAATAAGCACTTTCCACCGCACTCATTGGCATAACCTCCAAAACTCTACCTTTCTCTATTGCCTTAAATTCATATGAGACATAAATAAACAAATTCTAAGAGCAAACCAAGCAACACTTAGCCATTTTTTAAAATCCCACGTCAAGAGTCTATCAAAGTTAGTCTAAGTTTATTGTATAAATTGTTGGTCTTATTTTTGTTCAAGTCATTTTTAGAAAATTTTAGTAAAAAAAATGAGCAGCATTCTCTATCTCTCAAATATCTCTTATAGCAAGAGGAATTAGGGTGCAACCATGGTGTGTAACAAGATAGAGATGAAGTTGATTGAGGATAAAACTTGCAGGAAAGTTACATTCTCAAAATATCGGGTAGATTTGCTTAAAAAAACCATGAAATTTCTATGCTTTGTAATGCCTAAATTTGGCTCATTATCTTCTCAAGCACTAGTGAGAATTAGGGATATAGACTTTAGGGTTTTGACAAAAAAGAATAAAAAATAGAAAGGAAGGGCTAAAGGGTAATTAAGTAAAAATTATTTAATTTTTTATTTTTTCGATTAGTTCAAATTTAAAAATTCAACACAAAAAATAGACAAATTCGAGAATTAAATCAATTTAATCTCTTAAATCAAAAAAACCAAATCGATTTAATTAAAATGAAAGATTTAGATTTATTTTATCAATTTAAATTTAATGCTTTCTCCTAGTCTAAATAATAAAAAATGAAATAGAATGATGCATTCTTTAATCCTTTTACATATAGCTCCTATTAAAAATCTTTTGAATTATGTTTTGTGATAATAAAAAGAAAATAGAATGATGTTTATATTGCCTTTGATATAATCAAAATAAAAAAAATTTATTCCTCTTATTTTCTTAAAATTATAGCATCTTGAATTAGGATAACCGATGTGGAGCACAGTTACTGTAATAGAATACTATAATAGAAGGTATTACAAACTTAAAATACATATGTAGAGCTCACCTCACTCTTACTTAACATATTAACAATAGATTTTTTTATTATATATTTATTGTATTATATATAAATACATAAAATAAAGAATATCAATCTAAATTTGATTTTTATCACATGCAACTACAACAAAAAAAATCAATTTATTTTATCACATAACTCTTTCTTTGAACGATTTTTTCTCATTTTTTTCATTTATTTTTTTTCCAGCCACGTAAGACTGTCCAAAATCTTGTAATACTTAAATCCATTCTCAGCTAGGATGGCTAATCCTTCAAAATTAAGGAAACTTAGAGCTACCTCTTCTCTTGTATTATAAATTTCTCATACGCTTTGCCTTTGAGAGATTGCAATTACAAAAAATTGCAACCTTCCATTCATCTTTTTGTTGCATTCTTTGTTTCAATTTTGAATATGTCTGATGAATTAGATCAAGTTTTAGTCCCTTGTTGGAACGAGAGTTTAAAGGGACATGAGGCGTTTCTATGCATACTATTCTCCAACTTGTTTCCTAAAAATGAAAGGGATGATGATGATTAGTTCTTTAATGATGCTTAAATGGAAGATGTGGTCGTATTTGATACTGATGATGATATTATGGAGTTTCTTGCTAATGTTCTTATTGATGATGATCTACCAAAGATGATCAGGCCTTCTAGTAAATCAGCCATTGAAGAGTTGGATAAGGTAAAGATCGATGAAAGATCATTATGTAATGTTTGGTGTGCTTTGAAGATTTTTCAATTGGGACTGAAGCCAAACGTCTGCCCTACTCCAATGTTTATCATACAGGTTACGTTGTTAAATGGCTTAATGAGAGAATACATGTCCATTGTGCCACTATAAATTACCTGTTATGGATTTTGATCTAATTGTACCATTGCCTGCCATTGCTTTTGATGTGGACTCTGAGAGCATGACTGCTACTAATTGATTTCAATGTCATTTAATATGTATTTATTAGGGTTATGTTCTATTTTCTTTTTGTTTCTTTTGAACAATTTGTTTGTAAACTTAAGGGTACCCAAATCATAATGAAAATTGTCATTTGGAACGCTCAAACCCTAAACCTCTAATCACCCAAGTCTTCAGTTACATGATTATTAAAAAATTTATCTGAACTTAATCTTTTCAATATATGATGTTTTTGTATTTCTTAAATCTGTCATTTCTAACATGACCATGCTTTTCTACAACTATTGATATAAATTCTGTTGAAGTTTTTTTTTTTGTTCAAGTCTTCTATTTCACATCAATATAAGATGACCAAGATTGGTCCTAAAGAACTTCGTTCAGTCAATCAATTTTTGATAAATAAGCAGATACTTTTCAGATTGGGAATTGACTTAGTAATTAGCCAAGAGCAAACAATCAGAGAGTGTTTAATAAATGAATTGATACACTACTTAAATGAAAGTAAATTTAACTTTTAATCTTCTAAGACTGCAATCTTTACGTCTTTAATCTGTATTGTAATGTACAACTAGGTGTCCATAGTTAGATGTTTTCTAGACACTGTGTTCATTTTAGGTTCTGTTGTATTTTTGGTCTCAAATCTCTTTGTCTAGCAGCTCTGAATATTTTTCAGCACATCTCTTGATTTAAAAATAGAAAACATCAAATAGTTTGAGAAATATCCTGTGTTTTTCATACTGCTTTAATCTTAAGCCAAAATCTATTTCAACCTCAAAATATTAATTTAATATCATGTGGGTCATTGACCACGTATCAGATATTAAACTGATAAGAACAGATACTACACTTAATCTTAGCCAAAAGGCCGAGAAAGGTATGCTTTGTAATTGTTCTCAACTTCTCTTTCATAACTTGCCTCGCCCAAACCCTATTCAACTGTTTATGATGTGGGATAGGGAACTCAACCAAGTGCAGTTGTCACGGATCTAAGGAAGAGTCTTGAATCCCACATCGAACATAATATGAGGGTCACTGGGGTATAAAAAGGTTTACACCATCTCTACCTTGTGAGGCGCCTTTTGTAAAATAAAACCGTGAGGCCAGGGGGGCCAGAGCGGATAATACCTCACAAGGGTGTGAACCGTGGTAGTTAGGTTGATCTGGGACGTTGGAAGGGTGAATGCCTGGGTCCCAGAGCCGCATGGGTTCAGAACTTAAGTCTCGACCCATGACGTGACGAGGGCATCACGAGGTTGGGTGGAGGAGAATGTCACGGACCAAAGGAAAAGTCCTGAATCCCACATCGAACATAATAGAAGGGTCACTGAGGTATAAAAGGGTTCACACCGAGCAGACAAATACCTCACAAGGGTGTGAATCGTGGCAGGAAGGCTGATCTAGGATGCTAGAAGGATGAATGCCCGGGTCCCGTAGTCGCACGGGTTCGGAGCTTAAGTCTCGACCCGTGACAAGTGATATCAGAGCCAACCATAAACCGTTCGATCCACGCTGAGCGCCTCGAGAGAGGTAGGCAGGGTGGCCAACCTCCGTGACGAGGGCGTCACAAGGTTGAGTGGGGGAGAATGTCACGGATCTAAGGAAGAGTCATGAATCCCACATCGAACATAATAGGAGGCGCTTTTTGTAGGACAAAACCGTGAGGTCAGAGAGCCAGAGCGGACAATACCTCACAAGAGTGTGAACCGTGGCAGTCAGGCTTATCTTGGACGCCGGAAGGGTGAATGCCCGAGTTTCGGAGCTGCGCGAGTTCGAAGCTTAAGTCTCGACTCGTGACACAGTAACATGTATATTTCAATGGCCAGTGAAAGCTGATTGCTAGTTACCTGAATATCAGAGCAAAATCTGGCAACAAAAACACTCTAACAATTACCATTTCCTTGGGAGTTATTTATTAATAATTTGCGTCTTTGAAATGGTATCTGACATCTGCTTTGAGAAGGCACGGTTCATATAATCTATTGGTATAACTTCAATGTCTTGTTTTATGCTGCGTTTAGCTGCAAAATCAGTGATCTATTGAGTCTCCTTCATCCTTTCAATCATGCTGATCTTCGTTCCTGCCGTAAAGGGTATAACTTGTTAATTTCTCAGGCTTAATACCTAATTATGTCCAATACTGAAAATATACAGTCAGCTTAACGCATGTCAGCTTCGCAGATGATTTACTAATATTTGCAAAGGGTAAGTCGGATTCTGTTATTGGTGTAAAGGAGGTGCTGAAGGTGTTTTACACCTTTTCTGGCCTACAACTTAACAGTGAGAAAAGTGAGTTATATTCAACGGGAATTAATAGAGAGGAGATCAGTACAATATAGCAGGCTTCTGGTTTTAAAATTGGATTGCTGCCTGTTAGATACTTGGGGGTACCTTTGGTTACCAGGAGGCTCACCAGAGAAGATTGTGCCACTAACGGACAAGATCACAGCCAGGATTAAAAGTTGGGCAGCTAGGCGTTTGTCTTACGGTGGAAGGTTGCAGGCTTGCAGCTAATCCAGTCTGTGCCGTTTAGTATGCAAAATTATTGGTCTAGGCAATTCATTATGCCAAGGCACGTGCTTAAGAAGATAAATCAACTAATGCTCCAGTTTCTTCTGGAAAGGGAGAGAAGGATCGGCAAGGGGAGCTAGAGTGAGCTGGCGTGCAATTTTTTTCCCTAAATCTGATGGAGGACTTGGTCTCAAAGATATAGTATCTTGGAACCAGGCTTGTCTCAAGAAGAATATATAGGACGTTTTTATTAAAGCTGGTTCAATATGGATAGGATGGCTAGAAGCTTATGTTTTGAAGGAGAGGAGCATCTGGCAGGTTCCAGAACAACAAACAAGTAGCTGGAACTGGAGGAAGCTACTTCAGCTTAGATAGACTGCACGGCAATTTATAAAGATAGAGAATGGAGTTGAGATCTGGCCTTTTCTAAGCAACACCTACTCAGCTGCTATGTATGAAATACGATTAGGCCGAAACAAGAGAAGGTTGAATGGCATAAACTCATATGGTTTCAATACCATATTCCAAAGCACTCTATGATCTCTTGGATGGCGATATTAAATAGACTTTCAACAAAGGACAGGTTGAAAACGCGAGGAATTGATGTGGATGACAAATGTTGCCTGTGCCAGAGAGAGGACGAAACCAGGGAACATTTGTTGATGTGATTATTCAGAAGAGATTTGGCAAAAGATATTACGGAACTGCAGGATCTTTAGGCGGTGGAGAACTGGTCTGGAGAGTTGAGATGGGCAGTGAGCAAATTGAAGGGGAAAGCTTTGATCTCCATCATATTGCGATTAGCCTGGAATGCCAGACATCAGATATAGAAAGAGAGCAACAGCAGGATGTTACAGGTCCCTGAACGCATAAAAGATGCTGTGAGACTTCGATTACAGAGACTAAGTCAGATATTCGATTATAGGGACTAAGTCAGATTGCTGCGGATACAGTAAATAAGATGATGTGTGATACGTGGAATCTTAACGTTGCTATGGTAGAATAGGTTGCAATTAGAGATGCATATATTGATGGTTTGTAAAAGACAGTTGGGTTGTTGTATTGTAGTAGAATTCTGCTAGCTTGATAAATAAAATACAAATTATCCAAAAAAATACTGAAAATATATTATAATAAAAAACATTACGAACTTAAGATATTTATACAGACCTCAAATCACTCTTACATAACATATTAACAATAGATTTTTTATTATATATTTATTGTATTATGTATAAATATATAAAATATAAAAATAAATTTGATTTTTTTTCACATGCAACTGCAAAAAAAAATCAATTTATTTTATCACATAACTCTTTCTTTGACATTATTTTCTCATTTTTTCATTTTTTTCTTTTTTTGTTCCAATCACATAAGATTGTCCAAAATCTTGTAATACTTAAATCAATTCTCAACTAAGATGAATAATCCTTCAAAATTAAGGAAACTTATATCCGTCTCTTCTCTTGTATTATAAATTTCTGGTACGCTTTACCTTTGAAAAATTGCAATTACAAAAAATTGCAACCTTCCATTCTTCTTTTTATTGCATATTTTGTTTCAAGTTTGAATATGTCTGATGAATTAGATCAAGCTTTTTAATCCCTTGTTGGAATTTGAGTTTAGAGGGACAGGAAGCTTTTCTATGCATACCATTACCCAGCATGTTTCCTAATAATGAAAGGGATTATGATGTTCAGTTCTCTGATGATGCTGACATGGAAGATGTGGTCATATTCGATATTGATGATGATATTATGGAGATTCTTAAGGATGCTCTTGTTGATGGAGATTCTCCAAAGATGATCTAGCCTGCTAGTAAATCAGCCATTGAAGGGTTGGAGAAGGTAAAGATCGATGAAAGATCATTAGTGTTGTGTTTGGTGTGCTTTGAAGATGTTTCAATCGGGACTGAAGCCAAACGCCTGCCCTGCTACTATGTTTATCATACAGGTTGCATTGTTAAATGGCTTGAAAAGAGGAATACGTGTCCATCGTGCCGCTATGAAATGTCTGTTGTCGATTTTGATCTAAATGTCCCATTGCCTGCCATTGATTCTGATGTAGATTATAATTGATTTCAATGTCGTTTGTAGTGTGTATTTGTTAGGGTTATGTTTTATTTTCTTTTGTTTCTTTTCAACAATTTGCTTGGAATCTTAAGGGTACACAAACTATAATGAAACTGTTCATTTGTTACCTAAACCCTAAATCCTAATCACCCAAATCCTCATATTACATGATTATTTTAAAAATATACCAACCTTTTCTTTATGATTCTGATGTTTTGGTATTGTTACATAGTTATGCTGAAAAACCACTATTGATATAAATTCTTGTAGATTAATTTGTTTTGTTTCGCAGGGTTTTTGAATAATCTTACAAGTGCTGCAGTTTATACTTTCTCACAGCTTTTGAGACCATGATTTTCCCTGAAGAAAATTGTTCAGTTAATGTTTAATAACACTAGCTTCTCAGATTTGATCTAGTTTATCAATGCATTAGCTAGCATTCAAAGGTTACTCTGGATTAAGCCTTTAGACTCAAACTATTACTGCTAATATATGACATGATATAATCGATCATCTATAGAATGGCCATTGACGAATTTTAGATGTGAGAAACAATGTTGCTTCAAGACGGTTTCCGACACCGGTTGTACCTGGCTGCGCAGCTGCTCTCATCTTAACATTATGGTCTTGGAGACTGGGTGGTTATATTCCTTAAATTTCAACATGATTTTTGACCTTTAGCTTTACAGAATCCAAGTATTAGCAACTTCCTCACAACCAAGATTCTACAATCATGATCGACAAACTGAAATCAATGATACTAAGTCAATGCAATGCTCGATTCAACAGATAGAAGAACAAAAGAAATCAAGAGAGCCGCTACAAACATACAACTGTTTTCGTTTCCTGCATTCTGCCATGATTAAATATCTCAATTCAAGTGCCATCCTGTTCTGTGGAACATATATACAAGAAGAAATCAATCACCAAAACATAAAGCATTTTAACCACCCTGATCAAAGCCACAACAAATAAATGGCATATGAGTCATCACTGCTGCATAAATTCTGGGTTGAATGCAAGAGCCTCCCAATATATCAGCTCCCTCATCTGCTCCTCGGTTAATGCATGCTGCTCGAAGTCGAAGTTAAAGGGGGTCATGCAGACAGGCTCATCACTTATGTCATGCAGTGATGTTAGGTAGGGATGAGCAAGTGCATCTTCAACTGGAACAAATAGGAAGCCGTCTTACATGAGTTCCAACTCAGAACAAAAAATAATAAAGAGAGAAGAATTGCAAAATGACATCATCTAGAGAAAGACAAAGACAACTAACCCAAATGTGACCAATTTGCATGCATCAGAAAACTTTCAGAAGAGAATTGTGAAAAAGTATAACAAAAACTGAACACTATATTACGTGCCCCATGGCAACAAGCATATGCATTTGCCAAACTCACCAGTAATCCTTAGTCTGGGATCAAATGTCAACATCTTTTCAACAAGATCAATAGCTAGAGGGTGGACATTTGGAAACTTTTCAGTAAAAGATTGTCGACAATAAGGAGGAAGTTGCTGAATGTATCTCTTGGCATTTTCATTTAAAAACCCCAACTCAGCCTCTGATGGCGTGCCAATCAGCTGCAAGGCAAAAAGTTCATTATCCATGGTGAAATATTACAGGCATTTTTTAGTTTACCATTTTAATATATTATTCAGTAAAAAGAATTAAAAAAAAAAAAAAACCTTTTCAAGTAGTAAGTTCATTTACTTAGATGCACTGGAATTTACAAACTAATGTTATACAATACAGGAAGCTAATCAAGGAACGCTATCTATCGTAAAAACAGCATATTCATATTTTTCCATAAATTTGCACAGCACCATATTTAGCAACTTATTTGTTTGTATTTTAGGTAATTTTATACTGGTTGGGAGATAAAAAGAATTTACCTCCATAAGCAATCGCAGCTGGTGCACATGATCTCTCCCAGGAAATAATGGCTTCCGATCCATCAATTCCATAAAAATGCAACCCACTGACCATACATCAATGGCTGCAGTGTAATCTTGTGAGTTTAGCAACAGTTCTGGTGCACGATACCATCTTGTAACAACATATTCTGTCATAAAATCACTTTCCGAGGTGACACGAGCTAGTCCAAAATCACATATTTTCAAGTCACAATTAGCATTCAGGAGAAGGTTGCTAGGTTTTAAGTCTCTGTGCAGAACATTTGCGGAATGTATATACTTCAGCCCACGTAAGATTTGATAGAGGAAATACTGCAAAGCACAAAGAATGGTTGTTAGATAATGTTAAGGCTCAAATGGTAACCCTTAAAACTCAGGCACTTTAATTAAATTAGGTACTGTATGATTTTTGCTTTTGTTACTTAGGCACTTTAATTACTATTAATTGCTATATCTCTGCATCGGTGAATAATAAAATGTTAATTTAAATGAGACCAAGTTTAAGGGTTACTTCGTTTTTGGAATTATGCATTTTCTTTGGAATTGTATGAATCAACTCTAACCCCTAGGTATGAAACCTAAGAAAATCATGGGAGAAGACTGTGATGTCCTTTTTTTCTTATTATTTAAATTTCAGCAATCATTCAGATCTAAAATCAACCCTGAAGCATTTCCTTTGAAGTTGAACCCCAGCAAAACCATCTATCCGAGCATAAACTAACCCATATTAGTTGGCCCTAAACCTTTAAATCAAGGTCACTGTTCATGGGCTCCAGGCAGCATCCACACAACCTCACAAAACTTTGAACTTCTCAATCCAATATTAATACTTTAGCATATTCCTTAAGAAACCTTATTTGCCAAATATATACTCCTTTTTTCCCTCCAATAAGCATAGATATTTGCAAACCCTAAATTGCATGCTGTCTCACATCAAATACCAACTTTTTGACTATTAGAGGCTTCAGGTACACTGTTTCTCTATGCCATATTTTTCACATGCAAAACATGGGTACTGATTGCATTTATAGCAAATCAAATTACCAATTCAATGAAATAAGAAGATTGAGTGATTAGGAAGAAGAAAAGCCCTGTACTGGCTAACAGCTTGGGTTGAAGGGAGCAAAATTAAGACTCTCAATTAGCATAGTCAACTGGAAATAGCTGTAACATAAAAACTTTAACTAGTAACTTAAGGAATATGACTCTATCAGAAAAAGCAACCACATGTCTATAATACAACCTGACAATGCTCTTCTGATAAAGCTTGATTAGAACGGATTATCTGATGCAGGTCAGTGTCCATCAGTTCATATACAATATAAACATCATTAAAGCATTCCCTCTGGGGTGGTGGAATTATATCCCTGATTGCAACTACCTGCATAAAAGGCACAAATTTGAGACTAACTCACAATGATGGCAAAAAAGATATTGTTCTCACTTTCTATGTTTGTTTGTGTGTATCCACAACTATAGAAAGAAGAATTAGCACAAAGAAAGAACACGTTATAACCAAATATTTTCAAGGTTTACATTGTAAACTAAGGTTTCAACAAAAATCATTAGTGACAGCATTAGCAAACACAAATCTGACAAAAGATTCATCAACCTGAACAACCAAACAACCAAATTTAGCCCAAACAAGACTTTTACATAGATATTATCTATATTTAATAATCAGATTACTGCAGCCACTGTAACATGAAAAACAGAGTTTTAAAACTTTGAAGAACAATTTTTATTGAGGGCTTTGAGGCCTTTTATTAGCAAATATGATCCCACATCACCATCCAAAAAAGAAAAAGAAACACTTCAAGGTTACAAATAAAAGACCTTAGTTTCTGTTCTTCACTTCCTAAATGGTGTATGACCGCATAAACTCATACCTACCATAAAAACCCGTCATCTTCGATTATTAACAATGCAGTCTAAGGAATATACAATGTCTTTGATAATTATAGAAAAAATATTAATTATGTCCGTACAAATCTTGGATATTCCTAGACAATGGATGATGCTAATGAATTAGATAAGCCACTTCCATATGAAATAATACCCGAGTACAGCTCATAAGTAAGCATTGAGATGTTATTAACGTGTTAGAATCTTGAGTTAAAGGTTTATTTAAATGATTGGCGAGTGAATTCTCCTAACGCACCTATGTCGGACACATATGAATACCTCAAATGGAAATCCAAATGGGTTTTGATCCTCCAAATATAAGGAAAAAGATCTAGAAAAAATTGAACGCACCCATGTCAGACACTTACTGCCGTGTTCGAGTAACATAGCCATCAACAACATTAGAACAACAAAACATAAATAAAAACCAACAAATGAATTGAATTAAAATCAAGTTAAAAAACCAAAAAAAAAAAAAAAATCTACTCACTGACGTTTTCATGATCCATGTGACGAAGCAGCTTGATCTCACGAAGAGTTCTCTTTGCATCAATCTTGTTATCAAATGCATTCGCTATTTTCTTCAACGCCACGTGTTCATTTGTCTCGGAATTCAATGCAGAACTAAACCCCAAAATAATTATAAATAAAATTAACAAAAAATAATCAAATAACTTGAGTGAAATTAAAAAGATAATAATCAAAAGAAGAAGAAGAGTTTACCAAACAATGCCGTAGGCGCCTTTACCGATAGGCATAATAGGGGGTTTATATTTAGCAGTGACTTCAAAAATATTCCCAAATATGTTATACTGAATAAACCTGCCGCCGTGGCTAAGAGTTGCCGGAATATTTTCCATCCCGGCGACCATTTGGGGCGGTTGCCGCTGGTGGTATTGCGAGTCGGGTTGTTTCGGCTGAGCTGCCTCCACCATCTCGGTGTCCGCCGGCTGAGGAAGTTCTCCGCCTTCCATTCTGAAAAAGAGAAAAAGAACTTGGGGGTCGGTTGGCGGATTGACAGGCTGCTTAGTATTTTATTGTTCAATGGATCTGAGTCCTTTTTTTTTCTTTATTTTTTTCTCTTGTTTTCTATTTTTTTTAAAAGGGTTTTCTCTTCTTTTTTTTTTTTTATCTTCGAAAAAAAGTTGCTTTATCCTTGAAAAAGGCCGCCACTAGCCAGTTTTTTTTGAAGAATTTTTTTAATGAACAGTGATGTCATATTATTATAATTTTTTGAAAAATTTGAATAAAAATGCATCTTTTTTAAGAAAATAGGTTTTTATTGATTTTATGATTATAAAAAAATTAAAAGTAAAATGATTTCATATCGAAAATATAAATAATAAATTTTTTAATTTCACAAATCAAATTAAAAAACTGTTATATATCTTAATTTTTAATTATTTTTTACTATACTGTAAGCAATATATTTTATCTTGCTAATTATACTTGTAAAATTTAAAAACTTCGTGATGAATATATAAAATAAAATTCATGTTTTACATAACTGGATTGATGTAAAAACTAAATTTGCATAACTGGTCAAAGTATCCAATGACCTTGAGTTTTTCACTGTGTTGGACTAGGCTCTGCCCTTTTGTCCCACCATTCACTGGTAAGACAACTTGCTGCTTGGGAAAGAAATTTCTTTCTTGAAAATCTGAAAATCAAGCATCTATGGTGAATTAGCAACACATGAACCATAACGTTGGCCCTTTTTCCAGATATCAATTAGAAAAATGTTAGGGAAAGGATCAGTTGCGGATGCAAATGCAAAGATGGAGTGTCCATGGACATTCCAAAAATTGAAAAACAAGAAAATTTAAAGGAAAATTTTTCTTGAACATCCCAAAATTTTCCCATAAACATATCTTTCTTAATTCTCTAACCACACCATTCATTGCCACCACTCAATACCCAGCTAAAGCCCACAGCCAGCCAATACCAGCCACTGCAATAAGTGGACACCCCAAAAATTCTGAATCTGCCATTGGAAAAGAAAACTCAGGAGGTCGACATGATATTATTAATATTCACCCAGACTATGGGGTATGGACACCAAACAGAGACAGAACAAGGAAGATTACATACCAGGATTAAATTCTACCATGTGAATGCTGGTAACACATATGTTGGATATGCATCATATTTGGATGCAAGCTCTTGTACAGAGGATAAATCTGCAGCTTGTCCAAAACTGTGGAGTCCAAGTTCAGTTGCATGGATCCCTCCAGTGATAAATGCTGACTGGATTCCAGCTGCATTTGCACCCTTAATGTCATGATGAAGAGAGTCACCCACAGCAATAGACTCAGAAGCATCCACACCGACCATGGCCATAGCTGATTCATATATTATCTGATAAACAATGAACAGGTGTAAATGAAAGTGACATTGCCATATGGAAAAAGTTCTCCTAAAATACAAGATCAAGATGTAAACATCAATGATATTAAAGAGAAATAGTGGTACACCACCCATTAACTTTTGAAAGTAAAGCACTCATGTTAGATGGTTAATGGGGCTATCCTCTGATGCTAAAGTTCAAAATTAGATAAAACCGTGTGATCACAACCATACACTTCATAAAATTACATTGAATAATCATAGGAAACAATTATGTCATAGTTCAAATTCAGGCAAACATCATTTGATTGTATAGAACCACCAACTAGATTGATCTGCACTTATAGTTGCTTGGATATGATACAATTTTAAATCTATTGGTGTACACAGCCACGGACAGATTTACAGTGGAGGCAGTGACGGCTACTGCTTCTGCTGGAATCCTAAAAATATCTAGGTATTATTGCCAAGATATCAGAAATTTCATACTATTCTTTCCTTTGCTGAGACTAATTTAAAACAAGTGCATGCACACACACACATGCAAAGACATATATATGTATGCAACTATGTACATATGTCACGGACCTAAGGAAAAATCTTGAATCCCACATCGAACATAATAGGAGGGTCACTGGGGTATATAAGGGTTCACACCACCTCCGCCTTGTGAGGCGTCTTTTGTAAGACAAAACCGTGAGGTCAAGGGGGCCAGAGCGGACAATACCTCACAAGGGTGTGAACCGTGGCGGTTAGGCTGATCTGGGACGCCGGATGAGTGGATGCTCGGGTCCCGGAACTGCGCGGGTTCGAAGCTTAAGTCTCGACCCGTGACAAGTGGTATTAGAGCCAACCCTAAACCGTTCAATCCACGCCAAGCACCTCGAGAGAAGTAGGCAGGGTGGCCAGCTCCGTGACGAGGGCGTCACGAGGTTGGGTGGGAGAGAATGTTACGGACCTAAGGAAGAGTCCTGAATCCCACATCGCACATAATAGGAGGGTCACTGGGGTATATAAGGGTTCACACCACCTCCACCTTGTGAGGCGCCTTTTGTAGGACAAAATCATGAGGCCAAGGGGGCTAGAGCGGACAATACCTCACAAGGGTGTGAACCGTGGCGGTTAGGCTGATCTGGGACGCCGGATGAGTGGATGCCCGGGTCCCGAAGCCGCGCGGGTTCGGAGCTTAAGTCTCGACCCATGACACATACATATGTATATAAAATTATAAATCTTCAGAGATGTGCGATAATATAGGTATGGATACTAAAGCAAGGACAATTGTGCCATTTATTAATTTGATATGTACTGGTAAAAATCTTGTACAAGTCTTTACATTTGGATTTGAATATGGGTAAGGGGGAAGCTTCACTTTTGGTAGGATTTGGATTTGGAAACAGCCCCACATATACCTCATAGTCATGCCTAATGCCAAAATCCAAATGAAACCCACTTGACTTGAGCTCTGTGCTTCACTAGAAGCCCACAACCAATGCCAGTTACTGACTGTGCTATGCTTGTTTAACAAGGTGAAAAAACTGTGATTTTTATATCTTAAGATCGAATTAGGCAGGCAAAGCAACCAGAACATGAAATCCTATGACAATGATGTAAAGAGGTACTATGTAGAAATGTCTATGACTGGTAGAGTAAGCTTGCATGCCTGTTTGTTGAACAAAGACATGGCAAGATCATACATGTCCCTAGATATTAAGAAGCAAAGAAATACGTAATACAAAGAACAAAATGTTCATATCACCTTATCTGGTTTCCCCATCCATTTCACTTCACCACCAAGCTTTTCGTATTTGGCTGCCAATGTACCTAAGACATAAACCAAAATGGTTTAAAAATCTTTTATGCATCATAGCAGAGGAACTCCACCACTTTTGCAACAAGCAAGAGTAATGAAATAACCCCAACCACGAAATCCAGGAGCATAGAGGGTTTGCCAGAGCAGGAAACTCGTATAATTGACAGTTATTTTTTCTTGAACAAATTGAAGATAGAAAAGGTACTTATTATTGAGACTTTTTTTAGAAATAAAAACGTATCATTTTAAAAAATATATTATACTGTAGGAGCATCAATGGTCTAAATAAGTGGTAAGAACCAAAATTTAGCTAGCAAGAATCACCACAAATGAAGTTGATCTGAGGCTTCTCTAAGAATGCATATGTTACAATTCTTTGGGTTTTTTTGGCATCCAAGAGTAGCTTAAGTTCTTTCACAATTGCAATAGACTGAAGCAATCAGTAATTGATGAACTACACAGTAGATCATAGAAAAACCAAAATTGTGTAGATGAAACTGCAAAGCCTTGATTAAATAAGCCTTATATAAACCTTAGCATGGCCTTTGAAACTTCAAATCAAGAGGGATCTTAACTGATGTTAATTATTTCAAGATGATAAAACAAGAAATAACATTTCCTGGTACATTGTTATGCCCATAAGAATTTAATAGAAAGGTCAAGACACATAAGAGTCTGAGAAAATGCAAATACTAATTTTTAGATGAACTTGATTGCAAGATAAAGAAAACCATTTTTTACACATTTTTATCCAGTAGAACTTCATCTAAACATGAAAGAGGAAAGCCATACTTGCAAGCTGACAGGATTAGAGGTCAGAATATTGGCATGAATCAACAAAAATAAATACAAGAAACTAGTCCACAAATTAGCAGATTCAAAAACAGGAATTATTCCTCAGTATATTAAATTGAAAAAAAAAAGAAAGAAAGAAAGAAGAAGCTTATGTCAAATTCACATTTATAAAAAAAGCAATAAGTATTTAATAGGTTTCAACAACCTCAAGGCAATAACAATGGGAGATCAGGAAAATAATTGAAATTACATAAACAGAAATAGAAAAAGATGATCTGCATTGCACAACTAAAAAGGAGATGTGTTTTGACATGCTAATAGAAATAGCATCTATTTGACAATAGACCATGATAATTGTATCTGCTTCTCAATTACGGATGAATGTTTCATGATTCCCGTTGTGCAACTATAAATGTGATTTAAAATTTTTATTATTAGCCTTCAACACATTTCTATTATTAAGTAAATCTTTACCAGGCATGATACTCAAAGCTCTAGCTTCAACGGTCACAAAGTCTGGATTAGCTACCACCATGGGGATCTTTTTAGTTGCGCAACACTCCAATATTTTCTCAAGATCCTCAAGTTTCATAGGACGTACAGAACCTGAAGGAAGCCCCAAGGCTTCAGTGCCATGAGCCAAGATAAAATCAGCTTCTTCAACATTCTCAACAACTTGTAAGCCCAAACCCTACAACAATAAATTTATATGTATGACTTGTTAATTCAATCAAACTGCCCTGTCATGAAGTCTGAATACTATTATTTAGCAGCAATGGAGAGGATAAAAGTGTTTGTGATTGGCACATAAATGGATGGACTAGGTGTGTAATCCCATTGGAAAGCCAGTGGCTCAAGTGATCATTCTTCAACAAGAAAGAAGTCCTTAGGTCCACGGGAAAGTCCATGGGAAAATGTCTTGATGGTTAAGAGGTAACTAGTCTCGTAATTATTTGAGTTTTGATGACAAAAGGTATGGCAGTTTTTATTTTAGATGGAATGGCAATTAATTATGGCCCCTTTGGTCATATCTTCATTCTTTTCATAATTTAGGGCTTTCATCTGGTCTTTACTTTATTTGAATTCTTCAACCATAAATCTTACACTAGACTAATTCAAATCTTCTGACTTAGTAACACAAAAAACATTCATTGCATTCTAAAATCAAAAATACTTTACACATCTTGCAAAGTCTCTTTCAAATTAAAAAGTCCACGGCTTCAAGCAAACACAGAATTTTGACTTGATTACATAAGAAGCCAGTCAAAGAAGAGGTAATAATAGTACACGTGTACTTCTAGGGAGTTACCTTAGCCATATTGTATTTTGTAACCAACTTAAAGGATATGCTTATGATGGTTACAAACATATCCAAAACAGAGAAGGTAAACATTTAGCTTTCAAGGCATACTGGATGTTAGTCAGACAGTAATACAGCATGAATTAGGAATGTGTGATCCTTATGCTACAACCTTTAAGTGAGAGACAAAGAGGTTTCTTAAACTGGGGACTTGATTCGAGGAAAAACATAAAATAGGATGAAGGAAATAGTCATGAAACACTCAAAACAGTTTGCATACCTCAAGAGATATAGCACCCCTTTCACTCCAGGTCATATGAATGCAAGATCTTCCAAGCGCAGCAAACCAGGCATCATCTCTACTGAATGTAATAAAAGAAAGGAAAAGTCTTGAGATGTATATTACAGGCTTACAAAAGTAAAAGTTCAAATAAAAGCAGTATACACCATTGCTGCTGTAATTGGATAATGTAAACCATAAGAAAATGCATGTGGAAAATCCACAGACAAATGATTATAATTTTAAGGCTTAAAAAAGTTACCTACATTCATTTTTTTAAAATAAAAATCAGTAAGATAGAAAATATTTATTCATGTTAGAACACTGCATGGAATTCATAGGATAGATGTATTTTTTAGCACTATAAATTTGGTCCTACTAATGTAATGCCTAATGAAAAATCTAATGTGGCAAATGGAAACTATGAACAAGATTGGACTAGTCAAATATCAAAATGGATTCAGATATTGATGAAAATTATAGATGTTGGGGATTTCTCCATATGTAAGAATAAGATTACAAGGGTAAACCTTTGCAAGTACTGATGCGTTAATTCTCCACTGGTGATGGCTCCTACAAAGAGAGAAGGATCAAAGCCTAGGCTCTTCATTCTCTCTATTGTCGTTGATGCACGTCTTGAAGAATTACTTATAATCACCATCTTGGCACCAGTGGTCTCCAGCTTTTCCACTGTCACCCAAAATGATTGTATCCTTTATGAAAAAAATAAAAACTAACATGCCTCTAACCTAACAAGTAAACACTTCACCATACCAGCAAGTTAAAGCTTTACCAAAGTGCCAAAACTCACAAATGAAAACATACATGTTGAAATCGCCCCTGGGTAAGGTTGTTTGCCATCATGAAGGACGCCAAATTGATCCAAGAACCATGCCTGTGAACCAATCAACAAATTATCCAAAAGCAACAAATGTGTGTGACAGTACATGTTAGTACTAAAAATACATTTGAGCTAGGCATAACTACCTATGTATATACGCTTGCATTTGTTAATTAAAAATGCCAACTATCCCCAGATCTGTAGTGTCAACCTAGATATTGGAAATCTTATAAATGCATTGACAGTTCCAGGTCAATTACTCTTACTCCAACCGGCGGAAGAGTTGTTCATGACTGGAATATTTCTAACCTTCACAGATTTTTAATCTCTGAAGCAGGTTGATGAATGGAAACAGCCATTAGCCAGGTCTAAGCATATGGTAGATACGGGGTCACGCCCTAATTAAGTGATTTGCTAGGCATCCAAACCAGCTACTTTTCCTTCTCTGATACTTGAGATGGTTAATAGACCTTTGATTTTAAACCAAAGTATACATTCCACACCAAATTCATAATCTCATTGTAAAAAACATGCATTTTTTATATTCATCAAAGTTTAAACATTTTAATCTTCAAATTCTTCAAAAAGTATTGTTTGGTTTTGCCTCCAAATCGAATTTTTGCTTTTCATTTCCAGAAGCAAAGGCATTTGAGTAACATTGAAAGAAAAGCATAAAGCAAAATGATGAATCAAATTGTTCAGAAGTTAAAGTTAAAGTTAAAAATCTATTTAACAAAGATTCAATTATCCAATTTACAGCTAAAATTAATACTTTGATTAACTAAAGCGACTTCAATTTTCGATAATCGAAAAAATAATATGACAAAAAGAATTGACAATACAGATTTTGAAAATGAGCGAGCAGTTGAGTACCTTGAAACGATGCGTTTCGGCAAGGCGTTGAAGACTATTGAAGGTCTGAAACAGATGCTCAATGGATGGAGAAACAGAGCAGTTGGCCATCATTTTTCTCTTTCTTCTTTTTTTTTTTCTTCTGTTTTTGAAATCTTAGGTCTGGTTTTTCCGTACGTGAAGAAAATTTTAATCCTCCGTCAATGCTTTATTTTTTTTTTAGGTCAAAAAATTTCAAAATCTTTCCTATATAGCAAAATTTTCAAAAATAAATTATATTATTTATTGTTCTTAAATATTTTATTTAATTAAGCTTGGATGAAAAATGTTAAAATTTATCAAAAATATCCTACATAATTCTGAATTGATATCGGTTATTGTAATGTTATGCGTAATTGATGCATGTCATTCAAGTATAAAATAAATATAAAATTTCAAAAGTATTTTAAAAAATATTTTATTTACTATTTTTTATTATAAATTTGTATTAATTATAATAATAATTTTTATTATAAGTAATTTACTCTTAAATTTTATTTTATTATTTAAGTTGTTGATTTAAAAAAAGATTGATTCTACCAAGGTACAGATTATATAAACATTGACTTTATATAGATAATAAATTTTAGTAGTTTCATTCAAAATAAAAAAACTTTGTTAATTAAAATTTGTAATTTAAGAGCTTTTTTACCCCTTTTAAATAAAGAGTGTGCTTGGTAAAATATTAAAAAATTTTACAACCAACATTTTCTTGACTAGAAACAAAGCAAATTATTTTTTTTAAGAAAGAACAAACTATTTGTTAAAATCATAATAATTTTAACAATCGGGTAATCTTTACTCTAACAATAAATAAAAATAATTCCCTTACTCTAATTTATTGAACACCTCATTGATGTCTTAAACAAACTTAAAAGGTAAATTTGAATTATTGAAAAATTTTTTACAGGAGTTGTTAATATAATAGATATCATTTAAAAATAAGTAGTTCAAATAGAATCAAATTTTTTATTGATTTAAGTATTTGAGATCTTATGAATAAACACATGATATCTCTAAATCTAATTGAATTTCAATTTAAGAATCCCATTGAATTCTAATATGATAAAGATGATATTAATTATGAATTATTTTTATGTGACGAATATGATATTAATTATGATTCATTTCAATTTAACAAAAATGATTTTGACAAAGATGATTCTCACTTTCTTACGGTTCGTTTTTGCTAATTAATTTCCTTTCATTTAGTATGCCCATTAGTTGACATTTGTCAATAACCGAAACTTAAAACCAATCTATTTTCCAAGCAAAACCACAAATGAAGATAATATTTCACCTCTTCTTTTTTGCCTCTTGCTATCATTTGTTTTTAATAATAAAAATTCAAAATACCAAAGCTAAAAAATTTTAGAATAGTTATCAATCAAAAGCCCTAACCCTGCTTTGCCTTAGAGCCATTGAAGGGACTGACTCATGCTTCTGCTTCTCCAATGGTATTGTGTTTATCGCCATCTCTATGGCTAAGATTGCCTTCTTTTAGAGTCTCTCTTGACGCTCCTAAAGGTTTAGACATCGATTTTCAATCTTTCAATAAATGGATTTTCTTCAACCAATCCTTTATTGATTTCGTAGCTTCTAACGAAAAATTCATGGGTTGAAATTCCCATTTTTATTACTTACAATTTTTTATTTAAATTCTCATTCTTTTTTTTTTTAGGTTCATTTAATATTTTTTTATTAACTTTTATTTTAAGCTGTGAGATTTCTGAGGTTTTTCTTGTTTGTATGTTGGGAATATTAGAGGTTTCCAATCTAATGTTATTAAAGGAGATGCACTAGATGTGGTAAAAAACCTTAAGGGCAAATTCATCATGTTCTGAAAAAAAAAATGCATATATTAGAGGTTTCAAATATATTGTTATTAAAGGAGATGCACTAGATGTGGTAAAAAACCTTAAGATGAATGTGCTTAATATTAGACCTAGCAATTTTAGATATGATACGAAGATACAACATTAAAATGATATAAAAAAAATCATATATATATTTTAAAAAAACATGTTTCGTGTTTATTCATATCGACACGAATTTAGACATAATATAATTCGTATCTTATACATCTAAACACATAATACGATATGAATAACACGTTTAATTTAATCTTATTATATCAATACATGTTTAATATGTTTAACACGTTTAACATATTTTTATATTTATTTTAATTTAATATAAACATATAAGGATTATTTTAATTTTTAATCTTTTAATTATAATACTTAATTAGCTATTTAATACCATATAAAAATTATTTTAAACATTTAATTATGATACTCATTTACTAATTATTATAAAATTATTGTTTATATTAATAATATAAATACAATATAAATATTAATATTAATCCTATATATTATTATTTTATTCTTTAATCTTTAATAGTTTATCATTTTGAATTTGATACTAAAAATTAATATAATTATGTAATATATATTAAAATTTAAATATATATTAAATACATATTAAATGGCTATTAAATTTTTTTTAAATATGTAAGTATAATTTTTATATTATTAATATGTTAAGTTTATTAAGTTATAAATGATAAACAGTTTATAGTTATTTATTATTTTAATCGCATTTTTATATATATTTATATTAGTCGTGTCTATTCATGTATATTTGAGTTAATCATGTTTAAATATATTTATTATATATATGTTAATCGTATCGTGTCGTGTCGCATATAACATGTATAATAAACGTGTCATATTTATGTTTAAGATTTAAACACATTTCATAATTCGTATTATATTTGTATTTTAATAATTTATATCACTACACATGTCAAAAAGACACAAAACACAACAAGGAAACATGAATTGCTAGGTCAACCTAACACGTCTCAAATTGAAATTATTTAAGACGCAAAGTACAAGGTGAATGCTTTTTAAACTTGCAACTTTAACCATACGAGGAGAGAAGGAAACAAAGTTGCCCATGTGCTTGCTAAAAAAAGGGCTTAATGGAATTGAAGAATGTTTTTGAAATGAGGAATGTGCAATTGAATCAATGTTTAATGCATTTTCTATGCTTTTACTCAAATAAAAAAAAAAAGTAAAGAATAGGAATTAATAACTCATTTTCTACACGTTTTTATGCTTTTAATGCATTTGTGATAGTGTAGATAGGAATTGATAATTCATTGATCATGACCTACGTAGAAAAAGAAGTTTACCTTTTTGATAACTCAAAGGAATTGATAACATTAAATTACAAGATCAAATGTGCATTGTTGTCATTATAACATTATTGCATTTTCCATACATTAAAAGATCAAATGTATACTACTATCAAATGCCAATTACTTAAACCTGATTCATCATTTTGATGTATGAAAGAACCAAGACTAAAGCAAATGCCTTATCATCACTATTAAGAGCTTAGAACAAACAAAAATGAACTATTGTTTTTCTTCTATTCTATAGGTGAAGTTAAGGAAAAGTGTTCAAGCTCAATAGCTCGAAGAGGATCCATGATTCAAGAGGGATTGAAGTAGAACCGGTTGTAAATAGATGGAAATGAGGACAATAATTGGAACAAGATTCTAAAAATAACAATAATATGCTAAGTTCTCAACTTGAAGCATCAAAAACACAAACCACCAACTAGATAAGGACCAAATCCCCACATCACCATCAATAACAGAAGTTCCATATCACCTTTTTCTTAAAGAATCTATCCAAAAAAAAAAAAAAAAAACCTAAGATATTTTATTGGAATAACAATGTTGTTTACGCGTATAGCTTTGGCTTCAGATAACTCCACACGTCTTATATCTGATCCTATATTTTTAATAATTTGGGTAAGAAAATCTATGTTTGCAATTTTAGGCCACTCTTAAGATGCAGGAGATATACATGATATATTAGAATGAAGACTCATTTTATCACAATATCATTATATTTTTCTGCATTTTCCTTTAGTATTTGTCCAATCTTTTTATATAATAACTTCTTAGGAGCACAATTACCATTTTCATCAGTCAAAGGAATGGATATACTCACTATATATAACACCTCACTTGATACCATATGAACCGATAGTGAACTTGTAGTTACCCATAATATTGTAAGCAAACTTCAACAACAATTGCATGACACCTAAAGCAATAATTTTCCAATCGGTAGCTTAAGGATAATGCCTTTTAATTTCGTATACATTTAATAATCACTTTTATGATTTCTAGTCCTTTAAAGCATTCATTTAGTTTTTTCTTTTTTTATAAGTATCTTTATTAGTTTGACCATTTTTCCTTTGATGCTTCAATATGTTTTAGTTTAAGCTGTGTTTTACATATTTGTAAGTCATTTTTTTATCTACTATTTACTTAACCATTTGCATTCCATTTATGCAAGGGAAAAACAAAGATGAAGACTATACTAACAAAGTAGTTATGTACAAAAATATATCCATACTTCAAGATCCACTGAAGGCATTTGAATGTGTCATTTTCAACAATTTTTTGGTCAAAAAAAAAGACGGACAACAAACTATCTTTTGAGGATTAATTTGAAATTCATCTATAATAGTGATGAAAATTAAATTATGTTGTGTGAATTACTTTTGGAATTGCATTACTATAATATTTATTATGTTACATAGTTTGCTCGGAAGCATGAAAATATCTCTAGTATAACTAATATTTATACACCCCCACTCTCCCAAGTGAGAGAGCTTACAAACCCACATTTTTAATGATTTTATTTTTTTCTAACATGTATTATTATTCATTTTTAAAAATCACTTAATTAAAGATTTTCAATAAAAAAGTATTTAAAATAAATATTTAAAAAGCTCCTAAATCTATTTAGTTATTTTAGTCTAAGGAAAAATATGTTATTTAATTAATTAATATTACATCTTTAAATCTAACCATTTATTTTTAATTTTTATGAATATGAATAATTATAAAATCATTTTTTTTTTTACAAAAGATTCAATAAAAAATCTATGATTTATTTTTATAATAACATACCAAATAGTTTAATTTGTTAATTACACAAAGCTACTTGTAGAACATTGAAAAATAGTGATAGTTCAATAGGTTAATTGCATAATAAAAGTTGGTAATAACTTAAATGCATTTTTGACAAAAGTTGGATTGGTAAATTACGGATAATTATCTCAAATTTTTTATCATTTTAATTGAAGCTTGAAGATAAATACTTAGGGTTATTAGGGCTGTAAACAAATCAAAAATGAACTAACTAATGTATGTCTATAGTTTGTTCTTTTATTTTTAAAGATGTTCGTGTTTAGTTTGTGTTCATTAAAAAAATTACTCTATTCATTCATGTTCGTTCGCTTAAATAATAGATTGTTCGTATTCAATTCGTATTCGTTCAATTAAGTTAAAGGAACTCATTCGTGAATATTAAACGAATATGTTCACAACATATATAAATGAACATATTAATGAATAATAAACAAATTATAACCAAATAAATTTAAACAAACAAATCTTAAATGAATATAAACGAACTTTAAAATAAAATTATGGTAAAAGATAAAAATATAATTTTATTAGTATTATTATAAACAATAGCAAACAAACAATAAACAAATGAGTTTTAAACGAACTTTAAATAAATTTATTCACGAATATAAACGAACCAAATAAACCTTTGTTCATGTTCAGTTTTTATAATAAATGAATATAAAAATATTATTTAAAATCATTTGTTAAGTTTAATAAACTAACAGAAACTGAATATATTCAAAATAATTCGTTAAAAGCTTTATTTGTTTTCATTCCTAATAATTTTTTTTAATGAAATCTACTATTGTTTCTAACTCGATATTCAATCCAATTGATTAACAATCATCCTTTAAAAATAATATCCAATAATTTTAAAATTTAAAATTTAATACTTATAATTCATTTCTTTATTCTTAAATTTCTGCTTTCTTTACAAAAAAAAAAAAAAAAAGAAATGTCGGATCACATACTTGCATCAATTCTTTTTCCATTGATATTGAATTATTCTCGACTAGTTGTCATCATTCCAAAAATTCTATTGCCTTCGGCCTTTGGCTTTGAATAAGCTAATAAAGATTTATTCCAACCTAACTTATGAAGCCAAGAAAAAAAGAAACCAATTCTATCCTTAGCAGAGAAGAAAAGAAAAGGCATCCTGGTTAGTTCTTTACGCGAGGTCTTTTTATTAAAAATAAAAAATAATAAAATTAAATTAAATTTACATAAATTAAATACATAAATTTTGAAATAATTTAAATATGTTTTGATATTGTATTTGAATCATAAATCAAAACATATTTAAGTATATATTCTTTGAATCATAAAAACAAACACGATACGTTTAAATCCTAATTAATTTAAGATTCGAATACAATATATTTTGATTTAGGATTCAAATACAATATCAAAACATAAATTAAATATATAAAATTTGAAATAATTTAAATATGTTTTGATTTGAGATTTAAACACGTTTTATTTGATATTTTCAATTAAAAATCTCATGTACTTAATCTAAAAAAATTTATGTTCTCTCCTCATACTTTTAAGTATATATTCTTTTACATTGCTTGTTTATCAGACAAGTTAAGCATCAATTCTAAGCTTATGTTCTCTCCTCATACTGTAAGTATATATTCTTTTACTTTGCTTGTTGATGAGACAAGTATCAAGTTCTGTCCTCATACTTTAAGTATATATTCTTTGAATTAGAAACCTAAAAGAATTGAGAGTGCATAAATATATATATATTTGCAATTATACACATTTGATAAACTTTATTGCTGTGATTTTCCAATAATTTTCTCACTTCATCACGCCATTAATTAAAACATTCATTTAAGTGATTTTTCCCCAAATTTTGAATAAGGAGACTTAGCTCACATATTTATTTTCAAAATTAGTCAACCTATCATTTAATAGGTGATAAAAATTAGCCTGAAATAATAAATATGTTTTCTTATTTTCTTTCATCACATATTCCTTTTAATTTGGTCCATTTTTTAATATATTTACTATTTAATGAAGTAATTATGTCATTAATCTTGGATTTATTTTATGTTACACATAATAGGAAAGTTATTAATATTTTTCAAATTATTAATTTTTAATATAGGATCAAATGTGTTCTTTAGAATATAATAAGAAGATTATAAAAAATATATATACAATAAGAAGTAAAGTTCTTGCATAAGATAACTGAATTCCATGCTTTTATTTAAAATAATATCCAATAGTTTTAAAATTTAAAATTTAATTCTTATAATTCATTTCTTTATTCTTAAATGTCTGCTTTCTTTACATAAAAAAAAAAAAAAAAAAAAGAAATGTTGGATCGCATGCTTGCATCAGTTCTTTTTCCATTGATATTGAATTGTTCTCGACTAGTTATCATCTTTCCAAAAATTCTATTGGCTTTGGCCTTTGGCTTTGAATAAGCTAATAAAGATTTATTCCAAATCTAACTTATGAAGCTAAGGAAAATAGAAACCAATTTTATCCTTAGCAAAGAAGAAAAGAATAGGCATCCTAATTAGTTTTTTACGCAAGGTATTTTTATTAAGAATAAAAAATGATAAAATAAAAGTTAAATTTACATAAATTAAATCTATAAAATTTGAATCATTTTAAATATGTTTTGATATTTTATTCGAATAAACATTTTTATTTGCAATTTTTACCAAATTTTCACTGTTCAGTAAATGTTGACCAAAATTTGTGCATACTGTACATATTATTTTAACTGAAATTTTCATATTATTAATTTTCTCAGTTAGTTCCATCAACATAAATATTTTATATTTAAACTTATTTTTTTAAAGCATATTTAAATTTACTTTCCATTTGATATTTTAAATAAAAAGCCTCATGTACTTAATCTAAAAAAAAGTTATATTCGCTCCTCATACTTTGCATGTGTTTGATTCATAAGATTATGGGATGATAAGGTAAGATGATATTATTAATAGGATTAGATTAAATAATATTATTATATCTTATATTTAATTTTTGCAAAGATTAAGATATAATAATTTATTTATTAATTAAAATTAATTTTATCAAAGTTTATATAATTTAAATTATTAATGTAATTTTTAAGGGTATAATAAGAGAGGAATGAATTATCCTATGCCAAGAACATGATTAATCCTTCTTATAGTTTTATTCATTTTTTTAGATACAAATTAAACATAATATATGATTATTATTATTTTATCCCATCTATTATCCTATGCACTAAACATAATATATTATTTAACTTTTGCTGGTACAAGTATCAACTCTAAGCTTATGTTCTCACCTTATACTTTAAGTATATATCCTTTTTACTTTTGCCTGTTGATCAGACAAAAGTCAATTCTAAGCGTGGTTTTTCCTATTTAAGTCGTAAAACTCTCCATAATTTCTCACACCTCAAAGCAACCTTATTTCATTTTCTTAAAAATTTCGAGCAATTTCTTGATTTCTAGTGGATTTTCCAAAAGGTATGTGTTCTAATCTCTAGAATTGAAAACTTTGAAATGTATAATTTGTTAAAATTAAGCAAAAAAATGAAGCAATTACATTAGATAGTTTATTATTCGTGTTAAATGTTAATTTTATGCATATATTATCAAAAACATATTTGAACTTAAATCTTGTAATTAAGTTTTACATTTAAAGTTGCTTACTAGTGATTGAATCTAAAAAATTATATTATTTATTGAGCTCAATTGAGCACTTAAAAATATTTAATTTAATTAACCCTTTTACTTAAATAAAACATTTTAAAATTTGTGTGTGACATAATGTTTAGTACCTATAACATCCGTGACAATCTAAAAGTGATATATAATGACATTCCAATTGCAATAAATTTTAATATAATCTAGTAATTTTTTAATTACAATAAAAATTTATCATTTATAGATATGAATTTCATATATACACGTAATTCTAAGTTGTCAATAGTGCCTACATGTCACATATATGACCAAAAAAAAAAAGTTATACAGATAATTTTATATATGCCCCTGTTATTATATATGTGTCACATACGTGCTTCTGGTTTCTGTGAGTTATGTGGCATGTCATTTAGGTACAAACTGAATATGAATTTTTTATATATTCCATTGACCATTCTTTTTATTATAATTTTATATTTGTCTAATCATAACAAAAATTAATTATAAGTTATATGCTCATTAAATTTTCATTTTTTACTATATATAAGATGTTGATTTTAAAAAAATGATTTTATAAAGATACCAAGTACATAAACATTGACTTTATATAGATAATGAATTTTAATGATTTCATTCAAAATAAAAATTTTGTTAAATAAAACTAGTAATTTAAAAACTCATTTGGATATTAATAATATTGCTTATATGAGAGATTTAGAAAAATATATAGGCTTTTTAAGTTTTTTAGCCCTTTAAACTTTTATGAGTGTTAAATCAAGAGTGTGCTTTGATTAAACATTAAAAAAAAAATTTTTTGAAACCAAAATTTTCTTGGCCAATATTTATATATATTTAGAAAAATAAATATATAAAGCCAATAATTAAAAGTTATTTTTTAGTTATTGGCTTTATATATTTATTTAAAAATAATTAATTTAAATTTTATGTGATCAACTTAATTATTTACATTAAAATAATATTTTTTAGTGCTTATTCTTATTTTTTATTATGTTTAAAATTTTTATAACTCTTTTTTAAGATATTATTACACTTTAACATATTTTTGGCCAATTGATACAAATTTTATTATTTGTTTCACATGTTTATGTTCATATATTTCTAAATTTTTTAAAATAATAATTTCATTAACGTTGCCTTTTTTTTTTTTTTTGTTTTGCAAATATTTTTAGCCATTGGCTTTATATAAGTGCCAAAAAATAATTACTTTAAATTTTACATTTTTAACTAAATTATTTACTTTAAAATAAATCTTTTTGAACTTATTCTTATCTTTTATTACATTTAAAATTTTCATATCTTTTTTAAAGTATTACGACATTTCTAACTTATTTTATCAAATTAAAATGAATTTTATTCCTTTCACATATTTATGTTAGTACTTTTTTTTTAAAGTTTTATTTCAAAATATCAATTCCTTAAGTTGTCTTTTTTGTTTTGAAAGTATTTTTTAGCCATTGGCCTTATGTATTTTCAAAAAAATAATTACTTAAGAATTTTTTTTATCAACTTAATTATTTACTTTAAATAAGATTTTCTTACACTTACACTTATCTTTTATTATATTTAAAATTTTCATAACTTTTTTTTAGGATGTTACGATACTTTTAATTCATTTTATGCCAATTGAAACGAATTTAATTATTCCTCTTACCGGTTTATGATAAGAATTTTTAAAATTTTATTTTAAAATATTTATTCTTTGGCATTATTTTTTGTCTTGAAAGGAGTTTTACGTAATTTTTTAGCCATTGACCATATCTATTTATAGAAAAATAATTAATTTAAATTTTACATTATCAAATTAATTATTTATGTTGAAGTAATATTTTTTAGTTTTATGCAATTTTATGTTAATTAATTCAACTTTTTATTATTCTTATAATGTATTTATGATAATAAATTTTTGAATTTTTTATTTTCAAATATTATTTTTAACTTAATATTTTTTCATCCATTAAAGATTTTTTTAACAATTAGCTTATCTATTTATGAGAAATTAATTAATTTAAATTTTAGGTTGTCAACTTTATTATTTATATTAAAATAATATTTTTTATACTTACCTTCTATTATATTTAAAAGTTTCATAAATCTTTTTTAAGGTATTACGGCACTTTTAATCTTTTTTTATACTAATTGATATTAATTTTTATTATTCTTAATACATGTCTATGTCTGTAATTGTTTTTTTGCTTGTAAATATTAATTTTTTAACAATGTTTTTTTTTTTTACTTTAAAGTATTTACTTAACCATTGAGCTTATCTATTTATGAGAAAAATAATTTATTTAAATGTTACATTGTCTATTTATTTATTTAGGTTAAAATAATTTCTTCTAACTATATAAAATTAGTGCCTAAAAAATTTTTTTCTTATAAATATATAACATTAAAATAAGTTAGAAATATCGGAGCGATACAAATTTTAAATAAAATGGAAGGTAAAAAAATAAAAAAAAATTATTTTAACGTCCCTAAACCCAAGCCCTAAAGTCACAAATTATCAATACTACAATCTAATTTAAGAAAAAAATATGTTAATTGATATAGTGTATCTTTCAATCTGACCATTTATTCTTTTCCTTTTTACTTCTACCAATACAAAATACTTGTAAATCGTGTCTCTTTTGCAAAAGATTCATACTCGAGATTTATTTATTAATAACATACCATATAATCAAATTCGTTAATTTCACAAACTTACATGATAGTTTAATAAGTCAATTGCATAATAAAAGTTGGTAATAACTTAAATGCATATTTGACACAAGTTGGATGGGTAAATCAGGCGTAATTACGCCGAATTTGTATCATTTTAATTGAAGCTTGAAGATAAACACTTATGGTTACATCGTTGCCTTCTCCTTTGATATTGAATTATTCTCTACTCATTTTTGGCTTTGAATAACCTAATAAAGATTTATTCCAATCTAACTTATGAAGCCAAGAAGAAATAAAAAGAAACCAATTCTATTGTAATTAGGAAAAATAACACCATTCTTTGTTTTTTTTTCATTCAGATCTTTGTTGAAATCTCCAAGCATTTTCTTAATTCTTGACCAGTACCTGAAACAAAAATGGCTGAAGCTGCCATCGGTGCTGTCGTAGACGTGGCTCTATCCAAGGTTATCTCGTTCATTGAAGGACACATCGACCTCGCATGCGATTTTGAGGACGACCTGAACCAACTCTATGCCTCCGTTGCTCTAACTCGAGCTTTTTTGCAAGATGCAGAGGGGCGGCTACTTGATGAGCCTGTCAAAGCTTGGTTGGTGCAGCTTAGAGGTATCGCTAATAAGGCGGATGATGTATTGGATGAGTTTGCTTATGAACATCTTCGAATGAAGGTGGACACCCGAAAGAGAGCACAGGTCAGCAACTGCTT